>PVIC010001911.1:0-84057 GCA_004025085.1 Thryonomys swinderianus
GAGAGAAAATTGCAAGACCAACAGTCCCAGAACTGGTATGAGTCTTTTTTTAATAAGTCACCATGGCTTGCAACCTTAGTGTCATCTCTAATTGGTCCCTTGTTGGTTTTACTTTTGCTTCTGACCATTTGACCTTATATTCTTAATAGACTTGTAACTTTTGTCAAAAAGCAAATATCAACTGTTCAACAAACAGTATGAATGTTACAGTATAAGCCCCTAGACTCTGAGACTACAGTGTGACAAGGAATCCATGATTGGATCCCTCAGGTTCTAACTCGAGGGGGGAATGTTGGGACCAAAGAATCTTCATTTTATAAGTCACCCCATCTGATGTTTTAGTTGTAAACAAACATTGTACTTTATAAAAAGGTCCTGTGTAGATGTGATATATATATTCTGTAAAAATAACTTGTGACAACTTGCTAATTGTGTGAGGTTTCCTAAAAACCCCCAGACAAGTCAGTAAGGTTGCTGAACTGGTTGCACTGGTTGCCAAGTACAGTGATTTCCTGAAGAGCTTAAGGGGACATAGCTCACATAATTAACCGGTGAGCTAATCAATAGGGTTGTTCCTACCAAGGATTTCCTATTCCCCCCCTCTACCAATGACCGTATGATAGATCAAACTGTTAGCCAATTACTAGAAGGTTTAGGTCCCCCTCCCGTGTGTAACCTGAAATGCCCTTAAAAGGGGCCGGTAGCCATACTTCAGGGTCTCCAACCCAATATTGGTAGACCCACTGCATGCTGTGCTAATAAAAGTGCCCTTGTTCATTACATGCGTGTGTTTGTCTTCCTCGGGATAGCATGATCCAGACATTAACATTGCCACTACAACACCTGGCTACTGATTAGGATCTCAACTGGGACAGACTTGTCCCATGCAGTCCTTGTCTGAAAGGATTGATCAATGTCACACACATCGATAGGAGACAACCTCCCAGACTGAGTCTTTCAGTGTATCCAGAGATAAAGCTTGGACCCATCACACAATGAATTGGAGGGTATGTGTGTGTGCTGGTATCCTGAGCTCTACTCTCACTTGTCTTTGATCTCAACAACTTGTCTTCTGGGGATAGAATGATACAGCTGAGAGGAGGAAGCCAAATTCTCCAACTCATGCCTGCTGCCTAAGCTTAATGAGCCTTAAGTGGGGTATGGGAAGAGGAAACAGGAAAGCTACATTTACACCACAACTGTGAGTGGGCTGTTTTCCTGCTGTCAGGAACTCAGATCGAGGTTGAGCATATCTATTAGCTGGGTCCAAGGAACAGATGCGGTATGAATTATGATCCCAAGACACTATGTAGCACGAATTCCTGCATTTTTTTTTTACTGGGTCTCCTGGGGGCACTGTCTTGTTTGTGATAAAGCTAAAGGGACTTTCTCAGTCTTGTCCTGGTGAGAGGGGTAGGTTTCCACGTAGGCAAGGTGGGAAACCGTGTTCCTGCTACTGCTGATTTTTATTAAGCTCACCTAGAGGGACCCTGTGGTCTGCTAGGAGATGAGGGAACTAACCTAAGAACATTTGTATTTTAAACCTCTTAAGGATAAAACAAATACTTCAGCATGCTGCTCAGAATCCGCAGGGGCTTTTTCAGTGTCTAGAGATACTGTATATAAATAGTGCGCTCCATGAGCTTTTGGTTCCTAGATTCCTGTAGAACTTGGACCAAATTTTGACTTATTTTCAAGACTCTCACCATGTGAACTTGAGGGATGTAAACTATAGCCTAACGGGAGGCTCTTATCACTTGGAACAGAATCTAGATTCCACTCATCTGGGCCATGTCATATCAGAAATGTCCCCACCCAGCATCCTGGTGGATTCTGGGCATTTGACCTTTAGAGCATGTTCTTGGGCATCCTTTTGGTACCAATGGAGCTGTGAATACTGAGGGAGAGGCCATTTTGCCCAAGAACTCCTACCTGCTCCTAGATTGGTTTTTTCCTGTGGTATAGGAGATTGAACCAGGGTCCATGAATGCTAGACAAGTGTTCTACACTGAGCTTCACTCTTTATACTTCCTAGATAAACTTCCGTCTCAGTGTTAGTGCTTTCTTTGGAGGCAATAATGAAAAGAGATTCCTAAAACCCTATGTTACAGCAGAAGCCTTACTCTGCCTTCTCCTCCAGCACTTACAGCCTTGTTCCCACTGTCTGCCTTGAGACCACACAGGGTAATTTCATTATCTCTGGACCCCTGATGGTGTCGGGCCAGGACTCAGGTCCTCCCCTCAAGCATGCATCACATCCTGGCTTTTTACATATTTTATCTATTTGTCTATAGTCTTACTAGAATGTAAACTCCTTGAGGGCAGGAATTCTTATCTTTTGCGGTGTTGGGAGAGGTATTACTTTGTCTTTGCTGTCTAGAATAGTACCTGGCACACAGTAGGTATTTAATAAGTATTTGCTGAATGAATAAATGAATGCAGTAGATACCTAGTATTTCTTGAGAGTCACTGATCATTAGCAGGTCTATTCTCTTATTTTCTTGGACATATGACCCCTTCACTGACCTCTGGTGGATTTACTAGCCAGCTACTGCCACAGACTCTTGGCTGGCGTGGGACTCCCCAGAGTCCAAATCATTGCATTACTTTGGGGATCACCCTTGATATTCCTTCCCACATTAAACATTTACAAAGAGACTGTCCAGTGTCATTGCTGTTGTCATTTCATCTCAATCCTTCAGACCACTCCTTCTACTCTTTGCTCATAGTGCATTCTTTTATACAAAACTGAATCCAGAAGAATGAGTTATTCAGATTTTTCAGGTCTGGGATGTGTTAAAAAACGGGCTGTGGTGATAGTCTAATCATGTTTGCATCCTCATCAGGCTCACTGGTCTAATGACCTCACTTTAATTTCTCGATCATTTATTTCCCAGAGGCCAGAAGCACTGGCTTGACGGCCTGATGGGTGTCCTAGAAGGGATGTGCCCATCAGGTCCTAAAAGCAGCCCATCAGTAAGCTGCAACATCATCACTTTCATTCTGCAACACCAGCTAAGCACTTGAACACTGCAAGAGTCCCCCACCTTAGAGGCCTATGCTGTCCCTAAGGCTGTCTGTTGCAGGGTGGAGACGGCATCTAGATCTTGATGTCAGCCTGGCTTTGAAGCTCATAGTCTGTAGTGTCCCCATAAGCTGGTTGGTTGAATAGTTCCAAAAATACCAAAACTAAAGCAATGTGTCAAAATCTAATACCTAATGGGAGCACAGGGAGAGATCGAAGGCACAAAGCTTTCTACTTTCATTGTTAACTTCCAGCTGACCTTTGAGAGACACAATTGTAGTAGTTGATTTTTATCACTCATTCATTCCAAGGCCAGATGTTCCACACAAGTCCTCATGAATCTATGAGATACTAGAGTAATATACAGAGTGCCACACCAATAGAATCTGCAGGAACTCTGCTTCAACTCCACCCTATTCTTGTCCTTCTCTTTACTCTGATACACCCCTAACCACTGCCCAGCAGAATCCTTCCACTCCATCTCAACCTAAAGCCCCACATTGTGGTTGGTTTTAAGGATAATGAAAAGATCACCACTGACAGGTACCAGGGTCCCTGAAAAACTTTACAAACAGAAGTAACACTCCTTATGCCATCATCCCAGAAACTCAGAAGCAATTACAGAGACTCCCTTCCCTAGTGCTGACTCTCTGGCCACCATTATTCATGTCCACACCCACCCATGACAGGCATGGATGGACCATTATGACACTAGTGCTCTCGGTGATCATGAGTAAGACTGGAGAGAGAACTGGTGCTGAGAAAACTCCCTCCAGAGCCAGGGAAGGTTTGCAGAACTGGTGAAAACAGGTTTTAAGATCTGAGAACAAACTATATCTTCTTTGAACCCCTGACTTGAGATCTCACAAATTACAAAACCTAAATCAAGGAAGAGAGGTGTCAGGGCCTGGGAAGCCCCTGTGATCCCCTGAGAGACTAAAGTTGTGACACAGTCAGGAGGGCAAGATAAACAGGAAGAAGCTATGCCGGCTGCCAGAACCACAATCTTGTTCCTCGCTTCTATCTACACTTTCAGTTTTCTAATTGTGTCCTCCTTTCCAGATAATGAATTTGGAATTTGCCTAAAAGACTTAAAATTATTATTGCTGGCCTTCAACACTTGTGCTATACATATGCATTTTGGGGCGCACACACACACACACACACACACACACACACACACTTACACACGTGTACTCCCAGTTGCTGGATCATAGTCTGAGTCTCTTTTCATGTGCCCTGACACTGACTGAGCTAGCTGAATCCTCTGCATTCCACTCTCCTCAGCCCAGCTGATTTTCTTTGAGGCTCAGTTATGCTGCAATTGATGTGAATTATGTTTTTTAAGAAATATTTTCATGGCTACTTTGGAGTCCAAAACTCAGAAAACACATGTTCATACTGGATCTTTCACTAATGTGGAATTTCCAATCACCCAAAATTTATTGTTTTACACAGTCCACATGTGGAATGTGAGTATCTACAGAGGATGTGAGATCCTAGAATGCCCTCTTGTCTATCCTGCTTTTGGACTAACACATACTTATCTCTACACGCACCTAGAACTCCAGAATAGTGTTTCTCAGCCCACCTTTCTTTTCCCCAGGCATGTTTCTTTTCCCAGTGGTGCCTCTTTTATGTCAAAGCTTGACTTAGTTTCTTAGGTGCATACAACAAGTACAAAGAATGAAAATGGGGAGGAACTCTCATGGACTACAATTCACATCTAGAGTATATCTGATTGTTGAACATTCTGTGTGATTTGAAGAACAAATCTACTATATACTATGTTCTTCCAGGGTAGGACTGTTTCTAATGCATTTTAGTAGCCTGTTCAATGGCTCTTACAGGATCTGATGCTAGCATCAGACATGTTTGACATGTTTACTGAATAAATGAATGGTCCCAGTGGGACGTGTGCAGAACACCTATGGGATAGGAGAGAGATAAGGGGAATTCTACAACTTAAATATCTAAAATCCCGAGTTTGTGGGTGGTTAAATATCTTACAGAAACTTAAGAGAGGTCACTTCTTTCATTCACAGGTTCACCATCCATGAGAGTCAATAGGAACTTATGGGAAAGTACTGGGAAGGACAATTTTATTCTTCATTTTCACTTTTTGTGGGGGAGACAATGTATTTTAATACCCGAGAATGTGATTTATTAGTCATCAGGTTTAGCTAAGTCTACTCTCCTTTTGCTTAGTGTTTTAGTGATACAGAAAATTTTCAATTATCTCTGCTAATGGAATGGAAGCAACAGTACATATAATCAAAATGTCATTTCTATTTGCTTTTGAAAAGTATTATGTGTGTTTTTCCCTAGTAGGTTTGCTTTCATAATGAATAGTCCTAGCTTAGGCTAATAATAAAATGAGTTGGCATTTTCTCTGTATATTACCTGGTAGGAGAAGAGGAGTGCTTATGGCAGAGGAAATCCATGCAGGGCCTAATACTCACCAGTTCATCACTCACGTGGATAACCTACTTACAGTAAGTGGGATTTTGAACACAGCAGAAGGCAGAGAGCAGCTACATGTCCTGGATCATAAGATCCCAGGTAGGTGGCCCAGGACACTACCATAGGGAGGGTTATGGAGTGTTAAGGGAGGAGGAACATCAAGGTAAGAGCAAGACGTGGTGGCCCATGGGAAGCCACATAACCTCTCTGTGTTCTGCTTCTCCTGTCTGTAGAATGTAACCAGGACACCTGTTCTGACTACCAAACAGGTTAACTGGTTAGGAGGAAGTAGTTGGCAAGGGGCTTGTGATATAATTACAGCCTTGGAAATGCACAAACGGATTGTTTTTACCCCCTTTTCTGGGCATGTTCTTTGCCTTAAATTCTCATTGTTAGGGTCTTGGGCTGTGGCTTCTGAATCTTATCCTATTAAATAGTCTCACTTAAGGATTTTGCTCTGTAAGGACAGCTTCACCGATAACTGTCCATGCAACCTAATAAGAACACATCATTTCTCATAGAATAGTTTTGTTTTAATGGGAATTTTCTAACTATAATGATTTAGTGATGCTCAAAGTGTGGGCCCTACACCAGCAACATTAATATTATCTGGGAATTTCTAAGAAAAGCAAATTTGTGTGCCCAGTGCAGATATATTGAAGCAAAGCTTTGGGGGATGGGGCCAGCAATTTGTATTTTGACAAGTGCTCTAGGTGATTCTAATGCATACTCAAATTTGACATCATATTTGCTTTTAGCCCAAAGGAGAAAAGAGTAAGTTAGGGCCTGGGCCCTGGGACATGGCAGAGCAGGTTGCTTGAAGATCTTTCAAATCATACTATACTGCTTGCTATTTAGAACTAGGCTAAAGCCACATGTTAAGCCTTGTTACATGTACTGGTTGCCATACTTACAAAGAAGAGATCATTTTATCACTGATTTATTCATATATATGTATATCACACATACATGTATATGTGTGTATGTATGTATGTAGTGATGACCCAATACATCATTTTTCAAGGGAGGTCTTTTCCTCAGCATTTTAAAAATGCCTCCCTACCTCCAGCCAGCTCTACTTTCCTTCCATGATTTTTATTTGCAGCATGTACTGCTCATGGTGTGCTGTTTACTTGTTTATTGTCTGTCCCTGTGGTGAGAATATATGCTCCACAAGGGTGGTCTGTGTTGTGCGCCATTGTGCCCTTAGCTCTGAGAACCGTGCCTGACAGCTGGTATGGACTCAATAAATGTTTGTTGAATTAATGAGTGAATGAATGAGTAACTGTTAGGTCTGGAAGGTCGGGACATGTTGCGTCTGATCAAAACTCAGGAGCATCTTACACGTCCTCACGAGGCAGCATCCTTAGGCATGAGAGCACCCCTTTCGCTGTTCCCGTTGTGAGCTCTGAGGTAAGTGTGCAGACCTGGGTTTAGTCAGAACTACCTCAGGGATTTAATACACTATACTGTTTATTATTTTAAAATGTGCTTTCTGAGTTTTTTGTTGTTGTTTTTTTCAGGGAGAGGCTACAAATGGGACTACTATCCTGACTGACTGACACGTTTATATGGCTGGTTAGGGTTGGGTGAAAGTCTATAGCTATGCACCAGAACAGTAAAATATATTAGGGAAAAAGTACTGTAAGAATAAAAATCAGGAGTTCTCTTACCCTTCTTCTGCTCCTAACTTGCAATATAGTCTTGGATGAGCTGCTTGGGCAAACAGCATCTCTGAGTCTCAATTTCAACTCAATGATTTCAAGATCCCTTCTGATGGTTATAATATATCCTTTTATGTGGGATGAGAGCAGGGACTGAATGTTCACCTGATCCATAATGCCCAGCACTTGAAGGCTCTCTATAAATATTTGGTGAGTAAACAAATCTCTATGAAAACCAAATGATGACTACTGCCTCATCATTCTGAGCTCTACACAACCAAGTACCAGGTGTATGAATGTGTGTCACAAACACGCTGGCCTGGAAGAGCTCTCCAAGCACAAGGGAAGAGCAGAAGCCTGGTGTGCCCCCTAAGGGCACAGAGAAGTCGGAGAGACAGCTGATGTGGATATAGTGGGAGGCGTGCAGGGAAGAGTTGAGGGCACCTGGGCCTTCTGCCAGAGGTCTGAGAAAGCATACATTTGGGATGAGAGACCTAAGTTTGAATCACGTTTCTGATATTTTTTTCCAGATGTGCTAGTTTGCTCAAATTATCTCTTGTAGCTTTAACATCTTTTGGAGCATGAAGATAGTACTACCTGCTTCTCGGGATGCGTATTATGTGCCTTCCTAGTAGCTGGTGTGACAAATGTGCTCAAGAAACGGAAGCCTCAGCATCCGGTTTTGCCTTCCCTTCCCTTCCCTTTTTGGAAGTCTTTAGGTCATGAGGGTTCTAACAGTGCCTCCTTTACCAAAGAATTGCTCAAAGTTTCTTACTAGCTCGTGAGATACCCTAACCAGGCATGGGCTGTATGGATATAAGAACTGTGATAAAAAGTAAATCTCAAAGTATCACCTTTGGAGATGTACCAATGGGATTTGCTTAATGGGATCTTTAACTTGCTATAGCTTGACAGCATAAGATACCATCTTGAAAATAAAAATTAACAATCGATTATCATTTGAGGATGCTGAGACCCATCATTACACAGAATGATTTTAAACTTGGCTGGTGTCTTTTTGACTGCCTTTGTCTCTCCTTGAACCTTGCTCATTCATTCCCTCCCTGGTGGAATGAATTATACACCTGCCCCCCCCATATATATGATCATCTTTATGCTGGGAAACTAATTCTGTTGCTAGAAAACCAGAAGACAAATCTCTGTGGTTGGTATGGTCCTTATTAG
Organism: Thryonomys swinderianus; assembly: GCA_004025085.1. Taxonomy (NCBI): domain Eukaryota; kingdom Metazoa; phylum Chordata; class Mammalia; order Rodentia; family Thryonomyidae; genus Thryonomys; species Thryonomys swinderianus. The sequence continues at coordinate 8,338 of PVIC010001911.1, forward strand.
TGACTGAAATTGCAGTGGTGCTGTCATCATACCAGACACATGCTCAGTGCATCTGTCCCCAGCTTGACAGATCTTTCTGGAAAATGGGATAGGTAGATTCTTGGTAGAGAATTAAGGGCCTCGGCACTCAACAGAAAGTCTTTATAAATCATTGTATATCAACAGCCTGCTTTAGAATCATTTTATTAGAACACATTCAAGAAAGTGACATACGGATAAAAGACAGCAGCAATTCTCAGTCATGCAAATGCCCATGTTAAGTTTCTCCATTGGATTTATATTCAAGTACAAAGACAGTCCTTTCCTGAGCCAGGTGCAATTCCAGAGAATGACACTTTGCCTTGAGAGCATGTACCCTTCACAAAGTTCAGAACACTGAACAAGTCACATCCTCACAATGAACTTGTGAGATACATAGAAGTGTAAACTTTGAAGGAACCCTTTCCCCGCCCGCCCCCAACCCCAGCCTGGGAAGTGAGCCCAACTTCAGGACCTCCTAGCAGAAAGATTTTTGTCTATTTTTTTTAGTGGGCCTTTAAAAAAGTTAGAAAATGAGTTTATATATGAAATGGAATCATTCTTGCCTCTTGTCTTAGTGTGGGGTTTCAGTGAAACTCTGTGTTAGGGGGTGGGGTTCTCTCTCGAATGTTGTGGAAGTTGGAAGACTTTTAAAAAATCTTTTACTGTGAAAAATTGCAAACCTATACAAAAATGGGGAGACTGTATGGTCAGTAATGGACACCTGTATAGCCATCATCTAGTTTCAAAAGTTACCATTATGTGGCCAGTTTGTTTCATGTGTAATATCTTCTCATACCTCTGACTACCCCCAATAGGATAACAAACCAAATGGAGATCACAGTCTTCAGAGGGGAGTGAGGAGAGGGAGGAGCTAGAAAACCATGACTAAACCTGGGCAGGCTGAAGAAATAGAAATTGGTGGAGAAAGTGGCTACTGCCAAGGGCTGGAGTTAACCCTCATCTTCTCGAGCACAAATCATCTCTTCTTCCTCCCTCTGTGTCATGATATGGGGGAGACAAGCTAGAGTAGGATGATGAGTGTTTTTAGATTGCAGGCCACTGTTGATCGAAATATTCAATTTGGAGAAGAACTAGAGATAAGCGTTTCCCTCTAGTTAATCTGCCCATTCATGTCGCAGGGTTATAGGGTAGCAAGGGCCTTGGGTACCCAGTGTTCACATGGTGAGCTGGGGAGTGCACTGGGCCATGGCGCCTCTCACAGGCCCCTATTGCCCCAATATTTTAGACTTTGGAGAGAAGCTCAGAAACCTCAGATTGCACCCAGGAGAGAAGGAGGGAGGCCTGAAGGGTGAGCCCATGGCCCAGGTGGGCAGATTCTGCTTGGAACATGTTGCCCTCTGAGCAAAGGCTGCACCCCACACCAACCCTGCCAGAGCAGTCTCAAGAGAGGAGGGTGACTGGAGTCCTGGTGGGAGGTCCCAACGGCGCCACGGCTAACCCGGTGAGCTGCAGGGACAAGTCCCAGGCTGCGCGCTAAACGTAAGTGGAGAAAGGATCTCCAGGTCCCAGGTGCCACCGAGGAACAAGGTTGCCATCCTGTTAAGAAAAGGGCTGGGCTCTGTGATTTGCATATGACTTTGCAAAAATCTGCATGAGATCCCATAGCCCTTTACAGAAAAAAGAGTTAAATCATCAGTGCCCCCTACTGTATTTCCAGTAACCCAATGCATAGAGTACAATCTAGACAGGACACAACCATTCTCTTTAAAGAAGATATGGAGGGAGCAGAGTGTTCTAGAAGACATACTTTGGTTTGAAGGTTCAGAAGAAGCCAACTGGGTCCAGAATCCATATGAGGATCACTGACTGGTTACGTCTAACTACCAGCACCCAAACCATATCCTTCAGCCTGATAGATTATTGTGGACCAGGCCTGCAGTGGCTTCCAATATCCCAGACATATAGGCAGGAATAGAGCCAGAAACAGAACAAACAGGGAGACATTAAAGAGGAGATCCTGTAGTCCTTAGTGCCTATTTCATACACTCTATTATGTTTTCTTGCTTAAACTCTTTTAAGGTCCCTATACTCTCCTAATAAGTCTTGCCACAACAGTCAGCTGAGGGGGAGCTATTGAGAAAAGTTCATTCTTTTATGGGGCAAATGTTTGACCATAGTGGACATGAAGTTTATGATTACAGGTGCTGTCAGGGACCATGATGTGTGGTAGTCTGTAGTTTTTCTAAGGCATGTGGTTGGTCTGGGCAGGCTGGAAGGCTGGAAGAAGGAGGGTGCTGAGTGGCTAAATGAGCAGAGGTGCAACTGTGCTGGAGACCCAGGCTCCATATTCCAGTGTGGGTTATACCTTCTCTACCAAGCCTTCTGAAGCAATGAATCATTAGTTTTCTAAGAAAAATGGCCTTCCCAAGAAAGTTAATTTCTAGTACTGTAGATGAGTGAAATACTCTAAATGGCAATGGCTCTCAGTCAGGACAAAAGTCGAGGATAAATCAGAGTATGACCTCACAGTTGACTGGGACAGAGTCCTATGATGCCAAAGGCTCCATCATATTTGCCGTACAAGATGAGAAAACCAGTCTGAAACTTTCACTAACAGCTTCAGCCTGGCAAAAACTGCTAATTCATCAGAAAGAACATTCAGTTTCAAGGTGAGATGGTAGTTACCCTGAGCTTCCTGGAAGGTATAGGACACTGAGGATTCAGAAAGGAGAAGAGATTCTGAAGGAAGACAGGAGAGCTACACACATAGATGTGTGAAGTGACTCAAGATCAAGGGACCTTGATGTATTCACTGAACTCATTTCATCAGGGGAAAAGGGGCTCTAGAATTTTAAATCACATTCTCCTTTGTAAAATATCACACTAACATAAACCAGGGGAGTGGCTTGCATCATTCTGACTAGCTAGTCTTTTATACCATAATTCATTATCATTCTCAGGTTAGTTTATGTGCTATAAGTTTTACATATTTTATGTTAATGGAAAATATAAAAAGTTTTACAAATACTGAATCTGACATCCTGCTCTCTCTAGTCATCAGAATTCTAAAAGGGAGAAAAGTTTAAGAATATTTCTCACTATTATCAACAGCTAATGTCTTTCACTATGTACCAGGCAAAGTGCCGAGTGTGTGCAGGCATCATTTCATGCCTTATGGCATGGGTAATACCATTGTCCTCATTTTGCAGATTGAGGTCTGGAGGGTCCTGCCCAGGATCATACAACTGGTAGGGGTGGAGGGGAGTAAGATCAGAATGGAGACTGTTTGACCCCAGGCTGTTTCTAATCATGGTGTATGTTCTCTCATCTAAAGGAGAATCCATCTGCTGAACGATGTTTGTACATTTGTATGATGATTGATTGGGGAGCTCTTATAGAGCATTCCTCTCATAAAGATAACCTTACACCTGAGGACCTAACCTGAATTAGCTTGGGTCACTTGATTACACATATTCATTTGGTTTTATAGGAAATTTCATATACTCTCTTAAACTTCAAGTTGTGATCATCTTTGTTGACCTCCCAATCTGATGATGGTTTGATGCATGAGACATGCAAGAAAAAAACCCATTTAGGCAAACTGAACACTTGTTTCCTGAGTGGTGAGAAAACACATACATGTTTACATAGGAAGCCATCATTGTATATTGTTAGTGTCACAAAAGAGTAGTTCACATGATCACCATTCATGATCTCATTTTTAAAAATCTGGTCTAAGGTAAGGACTGGTAGAAAAGTTTAATTGGAAGTGTGCAAAAGAGAACACTGTGTATTTCTGAAATGCTAATGATCTTAATCAGAAAATTGCTCTCAGTTTATAATTCACACATGGATTTTATTCTGATTCAATAGACCAGCGTAAGGCCTATAATCAGAGTTTTGAAATATTTCCCTAGTAATTCTGAGTCTCTTGATTTGGAACCCTCAGTGCAGAAGCCTTTTCTATATCCTGGCTACTCCAGCCCTGGGAAACCCAAATTCACAGCATTTTGACTGCGTTTCAGATCTTCCAGCACACACTGTCCAGAGAACTTGTTTTTGGTGTTTTCCACAAGAGGCAAAGAATCATGGAGATCCACTCTAGGATAGTGGCCTTTATTAACCAGACCTGCTCAGGAGTCTCTGTTTTCTCTTTTTTTCTTCTCTCCCTCTTACACTCTTTCTCAGGCTATGTTGACATTTCCCTACTTCTCCCACATTCAGATCTATATTTCTTCACATTAACTTTTTACATAACATAGGCCCCATTCTAATACTCAGTTCTCAAAGTAAGACCTTCATTAACTATATTGAGATGTTCTTCAGTTCCTAAATGCACAGGAGACATCACTATATGTACAAAGCAATAAATATAGCCATAGGTGGGGAAAATATTTATTATATGATAGATTTTACACCCTTTCTTGTTCCATAAAGAATTGAGGCAGCTATTTACAACATACTTTTAAGAGATTCTTCAGCTGACTGTTGCCAATATTTCCTTCTGAAGGATTAGGAACCCACTGAGGCAGGGGTATGCCTAAATTGCTACTATCATGAATAAGGCACAATAAGCAGCCTTGTCTAAATCTCAGATTATGCCAAGCTTCCTGAGGCATGGAAAACAATGAGCAGCTGATACATATAATATACAGAACATGTGATGGTTCGGGTAATTTCAGGTGTACTTAATTCAGTTGATTAAAGGGAGGAAATGATAGTATTTAGGCCAAAATATTGCTTTGTATGTTTCTGCCTGAATTATTCAAAGGTTATTTTCACTGGATTTGGCCACTAGAAGACAGTGTGCCTAAGAGAACCTCAAAGACCTGGGTTTAACCTCAGCTCTGCATTTTACAGTTGTGTGACCCTGGGTAAGTTGTTGAAACTCTCTATGTGACATTTTCCTATATAATCTGTCATCTGCAAAATGAGGAGAATGCAACTTACCTTGAAGAGTTGTTGTGAGGATCGAGAGAGTAAAGGGTCAGCCTGTCTAAGGGTTCAGTTGTTCATGCTCTGGGTGGTTTTCTTGTGGGAAGCCTGTGTGCTTTTCTCTGCCTGCCCAACTACAGTAGGGACTTTTCAGTGAAAGGATAGTGTCCCTCATTTGATGGGAAGGGGATTTTGTCATTGGTGGGAACCTCGTGTGCACTGTGTCTGTCCATTAAACATAGGAAACACTGCAAGTTAAGTATTAACATTTACTGGAGCCTTTCCCCACCTCAGGTTTCAGATCAGAGCTTAGATGGAGATTCCTGATGTTGCCATCAGAACTAGAAACTGAGGTACATAGCAGTAGTATTGAATAACACACAGAGAGGAGGCATCAACACCATGAAACATATTTTCAGATCAGCTCTTTTCAAGTGTTGGCTTTTGTCACTCATTTGTTCTTTCATGCATCCTACTGTACCTGAAGGTTCCTGGGACCTAAATGTATGTTTGCTACTCATGGGGACCCACATACTGCAAAGTGGGGGAGGTCAGTGATATGTGATTGGCTGAGCAGTGCAGTGAGGGTCAGAGGGCCTCTGAGGGGGCTGAGCTATGACCATTTGTTAGGCTCCTCCCCAATGATGTCTCCCCCAGGACACCCCTCACAAGGAAATAGGCCACAGTCAGAAATATCCACCCTTCCTGTAGTCCCTCTTTCCACTTCTCCCTCTGCTTGGGAGGCAACTCTGAACTGGGCAGTCAGGGAGAGATATCTTTGAAAGCATGTTTCATGTAACCCTTTTTTGTCATTGTTCCTAGTTCAGAAAGATTGGTAATAGACAGTTTTAACTATGGATGGGGAGGAAGGAGAGGGCAGGGAGATGTCTTGATTATGGACTAACTGGCTTCTGTGTGAAAGCTTGCGGGGCCACTGAGCTCCTCACTATAGAAGCTGTGCCTCTTACGAGGGTTCAGTGTCCTCCCTTTCAGGAATCACTCAGGAAAAATCAAACTGGAAACATTCATCCTCACTCCCATGGCATAACTGTGAAATCCCTTCACAGACCTGAGAGTGTATTTCTGGCTTTCCCTTACCTTTTCAATTTATATTGTTACATCTGAGTCCAGATGGTGGGGGGAAGCTTAGATGTATCAGCCCCCTCTCACCCTATCACCCGCCTGCTGGATTTTCCTCCTTTTTGTTCATATTCTAAGGCTCTTGATCTTTGCAATCAAAGTTCCCACTTCCTAAGCTCACAACCTTGGCTGTCTGCAAGTTCCCCCAAACTCACTCTCCAGTCGTTTTCATGAATCTCACTGTGCTAAAGTGAAGCAGATCACCCTGTTTCCTCCTAGGCACCCTTGGTTCATGAAAAGTGTTGGTCCTGGCAACCATCTACTAAACCTGTCCCTTCCTGTCCTTTGAAAAATAGTTTTGTTGTTAATATAAAATTATTTGTCTTACTGTAGAGATTTGAAAAATGCCATTGACCAGAAATAATCATAATTTATATTTGATATATTTCTTCCATATATACATATATGCATATATGCATGCATATACATATATGTGTATGTACACATGTAAGCACAGATATACACAGATGTACACAGAGATATTGCCCCTTTATATTTAATATCAAGATTAGTTTTTAATGTCAAGAGAGAAAAAGACTGGCAGAAAACAAAAGTAATTTTAGGCTACAGCTCAGGTGAACCTTTTGCCTCTGCCAGCCAGTCACTAGCATTTGGAGGACCCCTCCCCCTTTTAGCTTATAATGTCATGAACTCAGTGTCTGGGAAAATCAGCCCTCTTCCCAAACCACACAGATGACTTCTTAGAGAGGATCTGGGAAACACATTTACAACAGATTCATAAATATATACAAGTAGAAGATATACACATAAAACATGTCATTTAATCAGTTTTGAGCACTTTTTGTGAATAACTCTGTCTCCGTGTGTTACAGAGTGTCAGGCACAAACCTTAGAGAGTCAGCTGCTGAAACTAAAACTCATCCATGAGAAAAAAAAGGAAACTGGAAGAAGACAGACACTGTCTCACAAAGTACTCAGGGAAAGAACCCAGGAATCACTCCAAAATGAGCCATATCTACCAGGACAAAGAAATCATTTTGGATACACAAAGAGGCAGCATGGGTTGGTAGGCAAAGGATAGCATGAATTTAGAGGTTATTTCCCTGTAGTAAAGATAACTGTAATATACCAGAAAATATAATTGTAATATACAAGAAAACATATGAAATATACCAGAAAATGTATGTTTGCAAAGAGAGCAAGGGACCTGGGGAGGGGCAGGTTTTCAGGAGCAGAAGTGAAGAGTCTGAGCTTTCAGGAAGTCCTAGGACCTGGGAAATGTGACTATGGTTCAAGAGACATGCTTCACCTGTGGAAGCCCCGGGGGTGGACTTTACATATTTCAGAACAACAGGAAGCCAGGCTGAGGCATGTATGGTCCCAGCAGTGTGGCCATGGAAACATACTTGAGGAGAACAGAGGACGAGGAAGAGCCATGGGTTTACATTTGGAGGGGGTCTTGGGAGAGAAGCAGACTGGGGAGATAATATGATGGGTTTAGTTTCTGTTGAGCAGAAAGCAGTGGAGCTGTGTGTAACAGACAGGGGGCAATTGGTGTCAGGTGCTGGGTAGAAGGGTCAGGGAAAGAGATTGCTCAGCTCACTCTAAAAGTATCTTTATGCTACAGAATGTGGCCATTACAAAGTAAAACACATGTGTGCCCCAATATGAAAGAATATACTTGATTTCTGAGGAAGGAGGGACAATACTGCAAGGACAGGCTCAGTAGAACTAGGGGAATGGAGAAATGTAGAGAACGCTGAGTGTTTCCAGAAAATAATGAAGGAGATGTGAATGAAGATGACAGTGTTGGGGTGCATGGGACTGGCTGGTGTCTCTGGGTGGTATAGACAGGAGAAACAGGAGTGGGGATGACTTGGGAGAGGCACTTTATGACCATCGCTTACTATGTTCCACATACTGTGGTAGAAAGTAAAGGCACCAGCATTATTGAGACCACATGTACCTGCCAAAGGGACTCAATGCAATATGTGAGAAAGACTCAGAAGGCAGTGAATTAGTTGATGAGTACGGTTTGATTGATGCACATAAACTGCCAATATACAATGGTTTTAGAATCAAAAATTGCCAGTTTTATTTGATTCAATCTAAAGTGGAACATCAAAATATGTATAACAGACAAGGGTCTCTGAAGGCCATGAATTAGGAAGGGAAACTACATAAATACTTTTGGATACAAGCTTATACTGTACTGTAAGTAAAATGTACATTGACCAGTGAAATACTAAATGTTTTAAGAAGATGAATCTGGTCTCAGCAGAAAAGGAAGAGGCAGGGGAAATATCCCAGAGCTGGAAGACTGTTTAGGAGGCTAAAGAAATAATTCTTTTTGAGACAGGGTCTCACTATATAGTTCAGGATGGCCTTCAACTAGTGGGGACCCTTCTTTCTGCCTCAGCCTCCCAAGTGCTGGGGTTCCAGGTCTTTGCCACCATGCTGGCTCTACAGACAGAATTTAAGTGAGAGGAAAGTAAACTCTGGGAGAAACATTGTCAGGACCTGGTAGTAAATTGACACCAGATATGAAGCCAATAATGAATCCATAAAAGCTATACTGCTTCTTCCCCCAGTAAGGAAGTCATACTAGTTTCAGAGGACAAGAGTTCTCTGATGCTGCTGCTGAGGGCAAAGCAAGTAGACACGTCTAGGGGCATAATGGTCGCTTTGCTTTTATATTTGCTTGCTGGTTTTCTGTTTCATCAGTAGAATGAAGTGTTTGTAAAGGTGGAGACTGGCCTATTGTTTCCCTCCTGCACTCTTTACCTGCCCATCCTGGGTACTCAGAAAGAGTGCGGAGAATGAGTGAATCTAAGAGTATCATTAGGAGTCAAGTCACTCCAGACATAGAGCCATGGGATTTTTTGCTGTGGATGCTAGAAGTGAAGGAATAAAAACAGTTGTGGAAGGGAGGGGATGAGCTAAAGGAAGGAGAAGCGGAAGTTCAAGTGCACCTCTCACTGGGCACGTGAAATAGCACATGGGCTAGATGGAGAAGGGAATGGAAGTGTTTGCCAAGATGAGCGATAACAGGGGAGGACTCAGCACTGAAGGTGGGGATCAGGCAAGCTTCCGATTGCTGGATAGGCTAACCACAGACTCCCAATGGATCCAGAAAATGGGCACACAACAGACAGTGAGGTATTAAGGTGAAGATAAAGGTAATTCTATAAGCATATGCTAAACACAAAGCAAAGGAAAAACCCTCAGTTTTCCTTGGATGCTACTCAGTAGAGTCTAAATTCCTTTGATGGTGCTTAGCATCTGCCATTATCTGACCCAGCCAATCATCCATTTTCAACACTGACCACACAAACCCTGAGCTTCAACCAGAAATATTTCCTTTCCACGTTCCAGACATACCTATATTTTCCCTTCTTCCTATGTCACCCTTGCAGTTTAGATGGACCTTCCTCCCCACTCCCAATGTCAATGCTACCCTGATAAATTCTACCATCTGGTTGAGTTGAATAAACAAACTATCACTGATCGTCCCTAATGGAGACTCGGATTTTCTTCGTAATATTTCATCTCAATTTCTAGATTACTCTGGCCTATACTTCCAAACATACTACATATTAATTGTTCCAAACACACCTATTATTTGTTCATTTATTCTTTTAACACATATTCAAGTACCTTTCATGAGTCAGCACTTTTTTAGTTTGATGATGCAAGGGATAATATATTATCCCAGAACTATTTCTGCCTCACAAACCTAGAGTTTGTTTGGTGGAGAAGGCAGTCATGTAACCATGCAGATTTTTATGTAGTTCCTGATGATGATAGGCGTGAGCAACACTGGTACAGCTGTGACAGAGAAACTGCATGTCTGGTTCCAGTCAGCCCTGGCTTTCATAGCTTTCCTGTGTCCTCTCTGGCTGCCCATGGCTCATCTTTTGTGACAGTAAGTGTGCCTACAGGAAAGCAACTTTCTCCTCCTCCACTTCTCTGGAAGGCTGAGTAACTAGAGGGTCAGGGTCCACAAGGTTTGTGGATAAAGTTGAGCTTCGAGAGGTTTTGTAGCAGGCATAGGTGTCCACTTTAGCTATGTAAAGATTTGCTCCCTAGCTCTTAGATCTGTTTGTCAGGTAGCTAAGAGACAAACTCAACAACTAATCAGCTAACATATTTATTTCTATCACATGTCACATAATGTATAGAGTGAAATGTAATAGATGAACACACTTTTTAGAAGTCAACTATTTCTTCTTCTTTGTTGATAAACAGGGAAGCTTGCATCATATATTGTCCTCCTGTTCTAAAACTGTTCTGTGGAAGAATAAGCAATGAACTAGAAAATAATAAATGTAAGAAATGCCTCATATGCCATGTCACACAAGTCTCTAACCTATCAATGTATTACTTTCAGAAACAAGTTTTATGTTTATTGAGGTACAGAACAAAGCTGAAAAGACTAGCCTCAGGCTATGACTATAATCCTAACTACTCAGGAGGCTGGGGTAGAAGGTTTGGAAGTTTGAAGGTATACTGGTGACTTGGTGAGACCCTGTCTCAAAATAGTAAAAAGTGTTGGAAATGTAGCCCTGTGGTGGAGTGCCTGCTTAGCATGTGGGAGGTCCTGGGTTCAATCTCTAGTATCTCCCCAAAAGACTACCTGCAAAGAACATATGTAAATAGTGAAGTATTAATATTCAGAATATATGAACTCCTGTCAATGCATTACAAAAACTCCTCAAAACAACCCACTAGATGTATAACTAAAATGTCTGGATAGGGATGTTATTAAAGAGAAAATCAAGATCCTCATAAGTACATGAAAAGGCATCCAATTCCATTAGAAACCAGAAAAATGCAAATTAAAACCAGAAGTAGACATTACTATATAGACACTAGGTCTGCCAAATTTCAAAATCTAATGTATCAAGTATTGGTGAGGATACAGAGTAACGGAAAATCTTACATATATGCACTATGTATAAATTTGGTACTAACACTTTGAAAGATAGTTGATATTATCTAGGGAAGCTAAAGACTGATATATATATATATATCTTATTATCTAGCATGTTATTCCTAATGCTACACTCTAGGGAAAAGGGACTACATCTATACATATACACACATACAAATGCGTGTGTGCAGACACACACATGAATATTCTCAGCAACACTGTGCACAATAGTCTCAAAATTACATATACAGATGCGTACAATGGATAAATTTCTGAAGTCCAGTCTTAAACTCCCCTGGTTGGGGGAACACTTGAAAGTCCTGGACCCCTGGGAAGATTTGGCTTATGCAGGGTGTATGCTTATAGTGCTTTGAGTTAACAAGACTTTCTGTGATTGCCATATTTTAAAAGTCTTCAAAGTATACTTCCTAATGTAAACCTTGTTATTATTTCTAAAGTGAATTTTAAGTAAGATTGGATTGTGGAACTCTAGTAAATATGCTTTTCACTGTGTTTAAAAAATGGATAAATTAATTTTGGTGTATTCTCAAAATGGAATACTATAATCAATGAAAATAAATGAATAGCTGTGTACATGAGCACAGGTGAATCTCATAAAAACAAGTGTTGAGCTGGGCATGGTGGCTCATGTCTGTAATCCCAGCATGCAGAAGGCAGAGACAGAAGGATTGCTGATTGAAGGATTCGAGGTTTGCCTGGGCTACATAGTGAGCTCAGGGCCAGCCTGAACTACAAAGCGAGACCCTGTCTCAAAAAAACCCAAAAAACCAAAAAAACCAAAAAACCCCACAAGTGTTAAATAATAGAAAAAGGCACCAAACACAATAATATATATGGTATGATTATAGTTATGTAAAAGTTTCCAGATATGCTTATAATTTAAGCATTCAAGAGCCTGAGAAAGGGGACTGTCATGATTTCAAGGCTGGCCTGAGCTATATACTGTAGTTAGTTCAAAACCATAGACTACAAAAACTCTCTTTCAAAAAATGAAAATATATTTGTGATATAGCACTTGCATGTTAGTGTTGAAATGTATTCACATATACAACTGAGCGATTTACACTGGTATACTGTCCATACAGAATTGAAGTATCTATCAAATTTAAAATGCATGTTCCCTTTGATGCAGTATTTTACTTCTAGGAAGTTATCTGGTTATCTTCATAGTATGAAAAACTGTAAGTGGACAATGATGTTAACATGGCCTTCTTAGTAAGGACAACAGATTGGAAACATGCCATATACCCATCATAGAAGATAGTTGAATAAATCATAGTCCAGTCAGTAATGGGCTGTGCAGCCAATAAAGAAGCACTTCACACCCTGGTATGAAACAATCATGAAGATTTGTCACATGGAAAAAAATGTAAAGCTGCATTTATTGTCTGCTACTACTTGTTTAAACTTTTTAAAATAATAAATGTCAGCTTTTATATTTTTAAAGACTCTCTCTTGAAGAATATCTAAATTTTATATTATTGCTTCAAAAATTCATTTAATAATCTTGAATATATATGATTAAGGAAAACAGGTTTAATTAGATATGTATTGAAGAAATATAAGAAGACTTTTGTAGAGGTGTTAAGGGAACTACTGAAGAGTTTCCATGCACAGCACTGAGTGTATTTTTTTAAAAAGTCAAATTCTGCATCAGAATATAATACTTCTTTTGAAACACATTTATCAGTGGCCCTGCTCTCTTACAAATTACCCATGATAAGAATAATTACTTTGGGGGCTAAACTGATAAAAGGGAAGAGAACAGAAAGGAAGATGAATTTCAAGGCCAAGCTCTTTCTTCGCTCCTGGTGTAAAAGCCTTCCTTGTGTTCCCAGGATCACTGTGTCTTGCGAAGTGAGGATCCTTCTAGAATGAAATGTAGATAGTGTGTGGGGAGTAGGGAACTCATCTGACACAGTCATCTCTGTCACTTCTCTGATGTCTAGCACAGTAACAACACAGAGAATGCTCAGGAAAACTGCCATTCCATAAATACATGGGACATTCACATACATGCCCTTCTATGGGATATAAGCCACCCGGAAAGGGAAACAAAGACTATGGGCAAGAGCTGAGATTGTTTTTGTATATTCTGAGGCTCCACAGAATGGCCATTAGCGGATATACAATTTAATTTTGTTGAGCCAAAAAAATCATTAGTGTACCAAATATAATTGAAATCCTTCCCTATTCTTCTTACTGATTCAGTTCTTCTCCACTGAAAAATTTTTCTGTGTGGTCTTGTGTTAGTGGCAGTTCCTAGTAGTTTGCTCTAGAAATAATGCAACAAATATAGTGGTCTGGACTTCACGGTTCTCTGTTAGCAGCTGGTCTTCAGTTTAAATGTTATGCAACATACCCAAAACAGCTTTCTCTTTGGGAGTGTTCAATACATTTTTCATAAATGCACTAAAAGATCCCACTTGACAACCTGTGTGGAATAAGCCATAGAAACTGGGGTTTTTCTCACTGAGGGTGGGGGCTGTGAAGGGAGCCACAGAGGTAAAATGGGTCCAAATTATAGAGTTTTGATTCCATGGTAGAAAGTACTTCCTTTACCAAACTATCCTCTTCTCCAAACTCCTTCAAATTCTTTTTATATTGTTTTTAGAAAAAAATATCCTCTCTCTTTAAAAAAACAAACAAACAAACAAACAAACAACTTCTATTACCTCAAATTGAACATCTTGGCTAACAGCAGTACACAGAGAAGGCCCTAAACCAGGCAGCTAAGGTGCTTTGTTTCTTCACTTGTTCTGTCCATGGTCACATCCTCTAGAATAGGGGACAGTTAATCTCAATGAATGGTGGGTGAATTAATGAAGGAAGTAAAAAGATAGCAAACACCAAAATCTTGAGGAAAAGTGAAGGAATTTTAATATCATTTATTGGTCAGTAAGCCAACCTGTTCTCCACATGGAAGAGAGGAAAATCAAGGTGAAAGGACAGCAGCTAACAGGAGACAGGATATAGGCGCAGTTAAGACACAGCCTATTTTCCACTACATTGCAAAGTTCAATGCAGAGGCCAGTAAGGGCAGAGTGCAATGTAGATAAGAGCCTTCACGGAGCAATCCACGCCCAGGACCAGCAGGGCTGCACAGACGGGAGGAACCACTCCCTGAAATGCTAGTCAATGTGTACATGTGTCTGCAATGTGCAATTTCAATTAGCACCAAACAGAACATGAAGAAAGACAAGAAAAAAGAGAAAGAGAAAGAAAAGAGGGAAACCAAACATTCTGAACTTGAATGACTCAAGTCTAAGACTCCTACAGATGGGGAAATGGAAAACCAGCAGTCCTAGTACAAAGAAAGGACTGTTCCCACACAACAGGGCCATGTCCACTTGAAACAAGGCAGAAGGAAAAGTGGATCGATTAGATTGAAAAGTCTGGTGGAAACAGCAGTAGATATGTGTGGTGGTCTAATCCCCATAGTTCCGCATCTCCTTCCAGCAGTTTCCCTCAGAAGGAAGAGTTAGCAAGGCAGTCAGCTGCTCCTCTCACCTGGCACCTGTCACTTCCTCCTGGAAGAGGCCTTGAGCCAAAAATTAGGCCCTCACTGGGGCTCCTAGGAGGATACCACCATGGGGAACATTTGAATTTGCTTCTCAAGGCAAAGTTCTGCTTTCTTAATGGATGGGTCAAGTGAAACAAACAGAAGAATACATATCATATAGTTTTTCTTCTATGAGAAACACAAAATATAAATAATTTAAAGGCAAAAGTAAAAAAGAGATGGTAGGAAACAGGCAGGTAGACTTTGTGGAGATGGGAAGGACATCCAGAGGAGGGTGGAAGGGAGTGGAGTAGGGATAGGAGAAATAAAAATAAGATGCAATACATATATGTACCAGTTCTTCAAGATGAATGTAATTACTACGTATCATAAACACGTGCCAACAATAGAAAAGTTCTGCTTTCTAGAAATAGCAATTGCATCATCTCACCACAATGCCACACACACTTAATCCACCCATGCCCACTGTTCACCTATCACATCTGTTATGGCAGACAGGTTGGCAAAAGCCATCAGAATCAAAGAAGTGACACCAGCTCCCAGGCAGGTAAAACCCAAACAAGAATTTTCAACATCATCTCAAAGTCAAGAATCAGGCTAAGATTTGCTCGCTCAACAACAGGCTTTCTCCCAGAGCTCTCGATTCTGGCCACAGATGCCAGTTTAAACACCTTAGCACATGCAGGCACCAGGAATTCTAGCTACCCAGAACCACAACTTCAGAAGCACCTCCAGTCTTCTCCAACCTACTCTGCTCTGCCTCCACATGTTGCTGTTTAGCAAAATTTCTACTTGAAGTTTTAAAACAAGCTAATGTTCACACTTGCCAGAAGAGCTAACTTTTAAAGGACAGTATTTCCCACAGTCTGCTTCCCTGTTAGCTTCCACAAGGTAGATTCATTTTGTTCTGTACAGAAATAACTTTTCTAACTGAGGCCCAAAGGGGAAAGGGTGAGACATCAAGAGGTCTACACAGTATACTTCAGTGTAGCCCTTGCCCTGAAACTGCCCCTTCCCTCTCCACTTGCAGCCTTCCAGCTTCCTCCTTCCATCCGGCATCTCCCTTCGTCCCCAGCAGAACACGCAGGTCTAGAAGTGTACTCACTTGGGTCCTGTTTGCCTTGGGCTGTCGCCAGCTAATCCACTTTAACATCTTGGCTTGCTCTCAGATTTGCTTTCTCTTTCACCAGAATTTGAACAATCAAATAAAATTTCAATTCGTGTGGGGCCGCGGCAGGGCTGAGCTGGTTCCGGAAACTCCTCCCAGGCAGTTCCAAAGCAGGGATCATGCTCGCCACATCTTAGCGCTCCCTGCCAAGCTCTCAGAGCCCAGCAGGAATCTGGGAAGCTGGAAGACTCTGTCTGGGGCCGAATCACACCCCCAAGGCCACAGCGTGAGTCACCAGTACTTGGTATCGAGAAGTCTGATACACAGTCGCCGCATCCCAGCCCCAGTAATGCAGTCTGGGCTGCAGAGTCGTGTCATAACTTACTTTGTGCGCTATGGATTTGCCGGGCGATGTGGGAGTGGTAACAATAGTGTTTGTTTATGCTGCAAGGTTCAATAAGCTTAACTCTTAAGGCGGATACAAAAGTACTAATTAAATCTGATTTTACAGGCAGGCCACTAACTTGGGTTTGGTTCTTAGGTTTGCTTCTGCACAACAAATCTTAGGATTTGTGCTTCTGCACAAGTTGCTTCCTTCTTTCTAAACAGGATGGAGAAGGGCTAGCTGATCTCTGAGCTTCTTCTCTTCCCTAAGATTCTATAATTCCAAATTCCAGGCTGACCCGAAATCCACTCTGACTTCAGACCACTCTCGGAGTGTTGACACATAGATGTACTCTGCTGGTAAAAGGCCTTTTCCAGCCTCCCTATTGCTATAATTAACCCTTGTGTTGTGCTGCCACCAGGAAAGGCATTTTGTATAGGTACGAGTGTCCTGAGCACCAGGAGAGCATGTCTGAGCTTTTCTGTAATCATCGACTGCTGTATTCTATGAGATTTACTTGCTTTTTGAGATAACTGACAATCGCATTTCGTTCCCTTTGGGGTGTGCCCCCACCGGAAGCCAGGCGTCAGTGGGAAGGGAACTTGAAGGGAATTCCCTAAGAAGGGAACTTGTGGCCTTATTATTGATGAATTCTGAAAACCCAGCAACTCATGCTGGGTCACTGAGGAGATAATGGAGCTGAACTTTGGGGAGGTGACAGAGCAGCCGAGAGGGGGGTTCAGGGCTCCTGAGAATCCTGGGCTCCTCTGTCCTCTGCTGCCATCTCTCCTCCTCCAGCCCTCTGCCCACTACAGATAAGAGGAACAATGGAACTATTCTAGGAAAATATCATTTTCAAGCCTAGTTTAGGACATTCATTGTTGAGAAAAACTAAAAAATGAAACAAAGACCTTAAACTATATTTTAGGCTTAAAATTGTAAAGTGGAAATGGCATTTTTCTTACTTTGGACAATCAAGATGTTGGGAAAAATCAGAATACTTCCTCATTAAGATTTATACAGCAATTATAATCTAATATGCAAACAGGTGCAGGGTAAAAGTGAGAACCAAGCTTATAAAGTTTAATTTCATATATATCCACTGCAGGCTGTTGTAACAGGAACTGCAATTGTATCCTCTTTCCAGGTATTTACTTAAGGGTGGGAAGTGTTTGTCACTGAGTAGGAGGCAGCATAATCTCTCCCCACCTGGAATAATTTATGAGGCCCATGCCCACTGTGTCAAATGGCAGATGAATACAAGTGCCTTGGATCCTGCCTGCAGATCCATGGTTCCTCCAAATTCTCATGTGCCTTTAATGGCTGTTTACCAACAGGTGTGACAGCTGCCCAGGACATGTGACAATGACATGTTGGAGACTGGACCTGGTGGGCCATCTCAGTGGTCCTTAAGAATTTGTCATGCAAAAAAATATAATTTAGCCTGCACTAAGACTTTAACGAGTTCCCAGTTCCAGGTGTTTGGCTTTCTCAGTGACAAGACCCATAGTCTGTGACCCCTTTCAATTTCAGGGAGCTTGTTGCCTATTTTCTTGCACAGCAGTACCCTGCGGGCACCACAGAGACTCCTTGGAGGCCTTTGCTGTTCAGATACTCTTTCAGATAAGACCTTAGCTGGCCCTTGAAGAGCCTGGGAAGGAGGATCCCTGCCTTCACTGTGTAGATAAGGAGACAGAGGCATGAAATGGTGAAGTGACCATGGACATGCATCTAGTCAGGTTGAATCCTCATTTGATTTCAAAACTCAGCCCCTTTTTATTATGTCACCTTCTCCCCACAGTAGATGCTTTATGTCCCAACCAGATCCTCTTCCTGCCAGTGTAGCTGTACGCAAGCTTCTGTACCTGGTGGCTGCGCACAGCCGACCCAGAAGGCTGGGTCCGTTACCTTGAGGCTGGCCAAGTGTGCTGGAGCCCAGTGCAAACCCCAAGCACACGTACTTGGTGCTCCTCCGCCACTGGACTCCAGCCTCTCCCCTGGCACCTTTCAGTATATCTCGGGTGGGTGATCATGACAGCCCACTCCAATTCTAGGGAGTCAGACATATGATGCTTCTTTTGAGTAGTTCTCTTTCTATCCATATTTGCTGGACTGTTTTCTATTTATGACTTCATTTAAAAGAAGAGATTATATTTTGTCATCAGTAATCTGTCCCAAGAAGGGTTTTAAAAAAATTCTCTAGTGCTATTAGCAGTTGGCTAGGGATGCCATTATTTCTCTTCTGGATGTCTGCCTTTTCCACCTGTACGAATGTCAACTAGAGGATGGTAGGGCCTTGTCTCACTAACTGCTGTAGTCTTAGCAGGAACAGTACCCACCACAGAGCAGTCAGGGCTCTACACAGTGTAGGAAGTGGGTCAAATATGCTAATGAAGGGGCTACATTGTAGGGACAGAGGACAGGGCCCCTTCTCTGAGCCTACCCCTGCACACAGTATCCTGCTGTGTTGACAGTGTGTAGGTACTGGGATCACTGGCTTTGTCCCACCTCTTGTCACAGGGCTCAGGCTGTGGCCTGTTATCAAAGTAGCAGCGACACTGTAGGACTTGACTTTGCCACTAGTTGGGTCTCTGCCTTCCTCCCTGCTCAGGAGAACAAAATTTTGGTCATGACCAACTATATCGATTTGATGAGTCTGATTTAAGAAATCATTGAATTAGTTCATCAAGCCTCCAGCTTCTCCAGGAATTTCTCTGTCCTCGTAAGCACAGCAGCATTATCAGCCCACTGTTTCAGGTCACATTAGCTCAACACCAAAGCTCTTCATTCAAATCACACATCACTGTTTCTGCAGTGTTCTTTCCTTTCCAATTTCTGCAGAGATCAGCACCTGCAACTCAGTTTCATTCCAGTTTCCCTCTCTCCAGCTAAGCCTGGCCCATCCAGAAATTCAGTGATTTTTGGATGGAGAGTATTCCTACGGGGATGGCATTATAGTTTTTAATTATATAAACAGGTACTGAATGCTTCCATCATGTGTCCCTAAATACATGTACTAGGCTCATCACATCACTGTACAGGTGGCTGCTTTTATAGCATTGGCTTGGAATTATTAGGGAAAAATCCATTATGTCAAAGAACAAGAATCTTCTTTGCTGCCCCCCCCCATTATTCAGCCTTGTTCAGCTAGAGTTACAATTGTAGGTATATTTGATATGTGGTTGTATAATACATGTACAGGGAAAGACTACAGTTTTCCTATTCCGAGCAGCACAAACATATTTCTGGGCAGTTCCCTGGGAATAAAGCTGGCAAACCCTTTTGCATTTGGGAGACTACTTTTGATTTGGTCAGGCCCAAGGGAGAAGTCTCAAAGCCCCACAAAAGCAACTCTGGGAAAGCTGTTCATGGTATGTATTTGTCGAGGTACCTCTTTTGGCTTTTTCAGGGCTCACTGCAGATTATTAAGAATAGACAGCTTCTGCATCAAGATGGGATTTCAGCCCACAGTCCCAGCCCCTCTGCTATAGAGAAAAGTAGTGGAATTTCCTTCTCCCAAGATCTCAAAGAAGAGTCAGACAAGAAGTTTCCAAGTGCCAAACCCTGAGTGGGAAATGAGAAGGGGCCTGCACTTTGGTTTTCTGTCCTCAATCTTATAAAAAGGTAAGAATTTGGATGAAGCCATGCAAGGGTTGTGTTTATCCAATAATGCTGGGAGATGCAGTGAATATGTTAGATGAAGTAATTTATATTAAAAAGCATGCTGGGAACACTGGGATGAGACCTGATGAGAGAAAATCTAATAGACATAAACTTGTCCCATACTCAGGCTACTAAGTCACCTACTAAATCCGTGAGAAAAGCATGGGGATTTTGTGAGCCAACAATGGACACATGTACTAAACAGGGTGGGTCACCTTAGGGAGAATTCTGAACATAGCCCTAGATCAAGAAGCTGTATTCAGTGGCTGGAGATTTAGCTCAAGTGGTACCACGCCTACCTTGGAAGCACAAGGGCCTGAGTTCGATCCCCGGTACTGCAAAAAAACAAAACAAACAAACAAAAAAAGAAGTTGTATTCATACTAGCTAGATCATATATGTAGACCACATATCGTCCTGGAAACCTCATTTAATATAGTAACTTGATACTGAAGGAAATCCAGGGAAAAGCAATCAGAAAATGGGAGGATTTGAAAACATATTAATATTAGAACAGTGGGAGAAATGAAGCATTTCTCACCTAAATAGAGGGGTTGGGGAAGACATGACAAATACTTAGTCTCCAAATAGTTACAGTTTAGAGGCTACTAGTGGCTAAGTGCAGTAGGACACTTGGAACGTTAAATCTCTGTCTGTTATTAATGAATTATAATTCATTAAATAATAAAATAACCTCTGAGCTAAGGCTAACAACACCCTCTGAGTCTGAGACTTTGGGTACCACCAAATGAAAAGGGGAGAAAAGCCACTCTGTTTATAGACAGGTAAACTGCAGTGATACTACTTTAGGTCTAACACAGAAGCTGCTGATAATTATTAATAATAATGAAGCCAGAGGTTAGAACTTGCAAAGACCTTCATAGTCTGCTTTAAAATTGTATTCTTATTCACAGAACTCAATCTTCGTTTCCCTTCTCATGGGGTTTCCCTTTACTGAATCTGTCAGCTGCCAATCAAAGCATTCTTCTTAATCTCCCCAGTGACTCTGTGAGGTGACAGTTTTACCCCCGTTTTACAGACAGGGGAACTAAGCTGTGACAACATATCCAATGTGACACAGAGAGTGCCAGAGCTGATCTGAACCCAGGCATGTCCAAACTCCTTCCCTCACCTCACACACAGAATACAGAGCCCAGGAGGGGTACACGTGGCACCACAGCTTCTCCGTGAGTCTTTAATTGTTACTATTCTGAGCTATCAGTCGTTCCTCTGTATCAAAAGAGGAACACTAAAGTAATTTCAAAGAAACCTGTTGATCCAGTGACCCTGATTTCGGTGAGGTGTCTCTGTCCTGTTGTCTTCCACAGCCACCCTTGTTTGCTTTCTGCTGAAAACAGGCCAGTTTACTTGAAGCAGTCCTCTTTATCTTTCCTTTTTCCAGGGTCGGTTCACCTGTCCACTTGGAAACGGGTTCCCTGAGCTTTAGTAGAGGTAGAAGGAATTTGACTCTGTTTATAATGCCTATGAATTCAAGATACCAAGGAAGGATTCTCTGATAAAAGAAAGCACATGGCTGGTCTATTAATATTGCTCTGTGCCAAAGAGTGAGAATATTTTAAATTACACTGCATAATCAGTGACAGGCTCTCTAGTTTGAAAATGTAACTATTTCTTGCTGATTTTCCAGGTTTTGAATTTGGAACATTGCATTTCTAGTCATCTTCCTATCTTTTCTGCCCATGTCTCCTAAGGCTAAATAAATAAGGTAGCAGGGGATTAATGTTCCTAACAGGCTGGATTCTCTAGCTTTCTAAAGCTTTCTGCTTGGAGGTAAGGTAACTTTTAAACTTCTTTATTATGTTGTAAAAGAGCATTCATGTGTTCAGCTGACTTTGGCTGCCTCTCAGTCCGCAGTGTCCCAGCAACCTGGCACTATGTACCCTACATTCATTAATTTCACATATATTTCCTAAGCATCTATGGGTGCTGAATACTAGGGACAGAGCAGTGAAACAGACATACACAACCCCTGCCCTCAACAGGGACCAATGGCATGGACCATAGTGACAGACAGGAAACAATGTCACAGAGAGCAATTCACATTCAACAACAGCCCACGTCTCTGTGCATCCAGCACAGAGCTCAGCACAAAATACCTTTACACAAAAATATAACTGATGTTTTTGAGGACTGTGCAGAAGGAATGACCAGCAGGATTGATTTTCACTTTAATTCTGAGAGTCCGATGCTTTGATTTCTACAGTGACAGGAAGACGTGACAGTGATTCCAGGTCCTAGCTCCAGTTCCTATTTTTCCATTAATGACTAGAACTTTCTTGGTGGTTCACTCAGTTTCAAAGCCTCAGACTCCTTACTTAAGGAAAAGTGTAAGTACCAGAAACTCTCATTACTAAGGAAATACCTAATGCCAGAAGTCTATATTCTGATCTAGCCTTCTAACCTAGCTCACTTACCTTGCCAGGAAGAAAGGAAATAGCGGAGCCCATGTCTTCTTAGAAGAAACGGCCCTAGTGGAGGGGTCCATACAGTTCTAGGGAAGAGGCATTAATAGCCAGAAGGGATGATTCCCCAGGACTATGAAACCTGACAGTCTCTGCATGAGCAACCTCCTGCTTGGCCTACTGCCTGCCGAGTACTCAAAAAGAAACATTTTCACTCTTGGGTACCCTAATTATGTTACTAGACAACAGATCAGAGGAAATAGGAAAGTACAGAAATAGTTTTCTCTGCATGTTTTTATAAGTGGGAAAAAACTAATTTTCCATCCATTCTGATAGTCAAAATAGGCTTCAAAACTTAAAGGCAGCTGTTAGATAGAATGACCTTGAATGCCTTTGAACATTAGTTAAAAAAATACGGTTATGGTGAGGAGGTGTCCTCATCTCAGCAGGTAAGGGCACCCTCCCTCTGCTAAGGTCTCATTGGCTTTTCTCATAGTAAGAAAAAAATTGGGAAAAATTATAATGAATGTAGATCATCTTTAAAAATATCATTATTTAGAAAATTTAAATGAGGTAAAGACACATAGCCTGTTGTTGCTGAAGGCTGAAGGTGCAGATAAAACACTGGGTATAAACACACAAGGGCCAGAGGGTTTTTGGAAAACTTCATTAACAAAATCACTCATATGCAGAAAAAGGTCACCTCATACTCTTTGGATCTGAGATAAGCAAATTCTGGTAGGCTGGGACCTGGACCCCTTCATCCGTCTGCTGCAAATTGTGATGGATGCTGTGCTCACCTCACAGCTGAGGGAACATGGTGTCTGTACCAACTCCCTCACTGCTCCCCTCGGAGATCTTAACTCTGGCTTGCTTACTCCAAGGTGCAGGAGAGCAAGTGGCCAGATTTTTCAGTAAGACAGCTACATCCTCCATATACCACTTCCTGCTCTTCCCATTTCTCAAGACCTGAGCCCCAGTATCCTGGCCAAAGGATGGCATCATGTATTCACTATAGTCACTGGATAAGAGGCCCTCACCAAGCAGCATCTCTGCGGCCATTTCCCAAAGCACTGGTTTCGGTCTAACTCTGAGATGAGCCCGACTTAATGTAATAAATACAAACCAGTTATAGCCGCTGGATTCTCAGGAAACTACCCCAACCTCAGCCCCTCTCAGGTCCATCCTCCCCGGAGGCAGAACAACCCAAGCAGTCCAGGTGGGCGTCTGAGAAAGACGACAGACACCCTGCCCTCACACTGTTCTTCCTTCCAGTTCTGTATGAATTTCCCATCCCAAGAGTCCAGACCTGTTCTCCTCCCTGTGCTGGCACAAAGAGCCAACTGAGCCCTGCGCATTGGCTTCATGGTGGGTGGGAGAAATCTGAGGGAAACTCTCCAGGGGTGTGAAACCAACAAGAAGCTTTGGGGAAGGAAGGTTGGGACTCTGTCCTACCTTGTCACTGTCCACTGTGTTCTGAGAGGTCCTAGAGGCAATGGAGATGGTGTCTGGCTGGCTGCTCCCGTCCCCCTGGCTGTCAATATCCTCCACTCCATCCCTGTAGAAAGAAGAGAAAACAACCGGGGTGGGGGTGGGGGGAACCACTGTGGGTATAGAGCACACAAGGATTTCCAGCTGGGCTGGCATAGCAGCACCTTGGCATCTCTAGCAGGGATTTGTAAAACTGGCCTGCTAAAGCAGCCTCATGTGATTTTGAGGATGCCACCTTTTGTACTCAGCGAACTCATAAACATTATGTTGATACCTGAATGCAGAATGACTCCTTCTGATACTGCCTGCAGCCCATTTTGAGAAGGAGATAATTAAAAAGAACTGATAGTCAAAAAGTGGCTGAGTCTAAAATGTATAGCAGATAGATGCATACTCTATTTAGAACTTAGGCATCTATTTAGCTGACAAGGTCATTCCTAGTAACCCCAGAGATCAGGGTTCCCAAGTAATTTTCTACATGTTGTAATTAGAATGGGAGTTAGCTTATTGGTGGCCAGTAAAGAAAGCAGACTGAATAAAATGTTTTTCTTTCTTTCATGTCAGGGTCTTGCTGTTTTGCTCAAACTGGCCTTGAATTTCTTCAGCCTCCCACATGGCTGGGACTATCTAGGCGCTGCTGAGTCTAAGGCTTTTTTGACTTATGTTTTTTTCTGCTTAAGAAAATAGGATGGAGGATTTTCTCCATGGGAGCTTATTTTGGGGAAGTTCTTGATTCTGGATCCTCAACTCCTGGGTCTGGAGGAAGTGCTTATTGCCTTCCTTTTGGTGAGCCTTGTTAATTCCATGCACATTTTTGATGATCTCTCATTGGTACAGAAGCCCCAGGCATTTTTCCAAAGATTGGAGAACAGTTACAGATTATGCAGCAGCATCTCCATCAGCTGTGTTCCCAGTGTCTTATAAGACATTGTCCTGCGCACTGCCTTCATGGGACCTGGGACAATGCAGTTCCACCCACACAGCTCTTTCACCTCTGGGCTGCACAGCACACACCAATTCTGTGATGAGTCCAGAGGTCAGGGTTGGGGAAGCAGGAAATGAGGGCTAGGATTGGAGTTAGTAAAGGAAACCACAGATCTTCCTGTGTACAGCTTTTTGAAAGTCACATCACTGATAATTTCTGTGGAAAATAATGGCATTTGGAGACAGGAGAACTCAGTGCTGGAGAATCTTATGCCATGAGGAAGATGCCACCGACAACGAATTCACCTTACAGCATCTAAACCATCATAATCTGGTGTCTGTGTGGACATGTGTGTGCATGTAGATATCCACAAGGATGCATATGTACATACACAGACAAAGTAGCCTCATCAACATCATCTGATGTACATCATCAGAAAAAGTAGTTTCTCCCATGCAGAACATTTCTAAGTTGACTGCTCTCTCACCAACATTTGTGAGCTCGGGAAATGCCAACTTATTTTAATAACATAAGCCACACATTCGTAGGAAGGGAAATCTGCTGTGAAAAGGAATTATGTGATGCATTTTGAAACCAAAAATAAAAGACTTGCAGATCATCTGTTGTTTTGGATTATCTGGGCTGCTGCCCCCACCAGGGTAGATATTGAGAGTTGGCTGTACTTTCTGCTGTTCTGGCCCATCTCAGGCCCTTCTGGTCCACTCCAGATGAAGCCAATTCTGAAGGGTGGGGGGGGGCATCCAGGAGTGTGGGCGGCATCCTTCAAGCCAATCTACTCCTCCAGAAACTCTGTCTCCATATCCGGAGAGCCAAGACAATGGCAGTACAGACTACCAGGCAGGCCTGTAGTCTGAGATTTCTCTCTTGCATCAAGAGAGATAAGATGAGAGAGAATGTGGAGGGCATTTTCTGAGACAGGCACTTCCCATGTTCTAGAAATACTCTGAGTCTACTAAGCTAGAAATAGGGGGTTATTTCACAGAGTAACCTTAGCCAACCTCACCTGAGTTTCCTCTCTCATCATGGTCCTGGACAATCCATTCCTTATCATGGTTCCTTTCTGTCTTCTTTGTTAAAGTAAAGGCAACCTAAAGCACAGTCTGTTTCCAGTGTTAAACTCACTCTACACATAACCTGGACCCAGCACAGGCAACTGAGATCAAAATGACTCCTCCTCCAGTGTAGCAATAATTGGCTCTTCCAATACGGAGCCACCCTTACCCTGACCATGTGGACTGGGGCTTTTGCCTCAAGGAGGCATCTTTACCATATCACTTGATTGCTACCTCCCTCAGCGTGATGCTCCCAGTTCAGAGCCCTGCAATAGCTTCTCATTCTTCTTATCCTGGGTGGGACCAATAAATCAGCTAAATTCTCTGGATTAATTCATTCATGAGCGGGGTGAGGGGGAGGATAGAGAACCTGACTTCAACAACGACTCTCACATTCAGAATTCTGTTTCTGCTGCAGTTTTAAAAATGTACGTGTCAGGTTTGTATGCCTTCCTCTGAAGTGCCCTCTGATACAGTCGTTGCAAGTGTCAATGTCACATGGAGACTTGAGTGAGAAATTCGTAAGACGTCATCTGGTTTAGAGGAAATTGGAATTCAGAAGGGGCAGGAAAGATTCAAGAAATACGTCCTTTCCTGCCTGATGACATTGCTTATTGCAGGAGAATGAAAGTGTGTATTCTATGGTGATTGCAAGAATGGCAGTGAAACCCCTGCCACAGCACCCCATCCCAGAAAGTAGTATACCCCTACTTTCTGACCAGTCTACGGGGCTCTCCATTCATGGTTCAGCTCCTTCCCAAAGTCTTTGCCAGGCTCTCCAGGGCTACCTGAAGTCACCTTTGCATTCTTACAGCATTTACTATCCCCACAAGAGGCACTGTTCTCATCTAATTATTCTGTGCATAAGACACACCTTAGAGATGGTCCTGGGGGGAACTGATTAATCTCATACTTCTTTTTCTCTTCTGGCAGCACCTAACAGAGTGTTTATTACATAGGAGGTGCTAGATAAAACCCTGCTGCATTTAAGTGGCCAGAACTGGTGAAATGCTAAAAGACAATATGCCACAGGTGGAACCTGTGGGCCCCCCAGAGAGCATGTGGCACACCCATTCCCACTCCTAGAAACAGACGAGGCAGATAGTGCTGGAGGGAGAGATGCTGGTTACCTCTTACTATTGTTCCTCTGTTTGGCTGGTGTTTTGGGGAGCTGAATTGGCTCCTTTAAAGCTCCTTTCAGGTGGATAATCCTTTCTTGAATCACTTCTCGGATGTTCTTGATCCACTCCTGCTTGGTTTCAATGTTGGAAGCCTGGAGTACCACAGGGAGAAAGGCTGAGAACTCCAACTTCTGCTGCCTTGCCAAAATGGTTCTCTAACCTTCTGTTGGCTGTAGCTGTTATTTTCAAGGATATCAACTGCTTGGGGAGTTTATTTCTTACTTCATATTTGTGATTTTTCAATCCCAGGGATATGCATCCCTAACTTAGAATAGAGCTATGGCTTTAACAATTGGAATGGCAGTTTTCAAAATATTTCACAACCCATAACATACTGACTAATCTTGATGTCCCCCCCTTGGGTTGGAGCCATGTCTGGAGGCCTCTGCTGGGTCCATGGCGAACACTGGTATTCTAGATCTGGGAAGGGCTGGGCTTGTTGAGAGGTGTCATTTGAAGAGAGCCCATTCATCAGCCAGCATGGATATAAGTTAGAACATCCAATAACTACCACAGCCACACAGACTCATTCTGCCTGGAAGTCAATCACGCGTTTTTAGCTTGCTCAACCTGTTTCCCAGAGGCCTTGCCATCATTCCAGGGACATCCCACTTGAGTAACAGATTCTTTCTCAAGTGGTTCTGCCTCATGACTGGCAGCAGCTATGCTGGCAAGCCACCAGCTGATGGGCACTTTCCCGAGCAGCCAGGGACCAGTGGAACAGAACTTCTCCCATACTGCTCAGCTTTTACCAGCATCATCAGCCCACAGGCCAGGCCACACACTGGAGAGCTGAGGTGACTTGCTGAGCTCCATGCTAGTGTAATTTACTACCACTTAATATGCAAGTTCCTAGAGAATAAGGTCACTATCTTTTTTTGTTTTCTTTTTTTTTTTGAGACAGGGTCTCACTTTATAGTGCAGGCTGGCCCTGAGCTCACTATGTAGCCCAGGCAAGCCTCGAACTCAGCAATCCTCCTGTCTCTGCCTCCCGAGTGCTGGGATGACAGGCGTGAGCCACACACCTGGCACTGTGGTGTGTGGTACTGATTGCTGGTGGGCGTGAGTCACTAATCCCTGTATTATTGTATGTGGTTACCCAGGATCGAACTCAGGACCTTGCGCTTGTGAGGCAGGCCCCGGAACCACTGAGCTAACCTTCTGGCCCAAGGTCACTATCTTATAAATAGTGACTACTCATAGCCTTGGGTAGAATACTCTATACATGGAAAGTGTGTAGGAAAATATGTAGAATGAGTGTGGAAAAAAATCAGGGTGCCATTTGTCAAAAGCCAATTGTTCTAGCTATGGGAAGGGCTCTTATAGAGAGACAGTTGAGTGGGCTTTGTTGAGGAAGTCGGTGGGCCCCTTGTTTGGCCCCTTTTCTTCTTGGACTTGAAGAGAACATTTGTCTTTGAAACACTTAGTCTACCTTCATGATGGAATTTGCTTCTCAATACCCAGGTGATGCTACCATTTCCAAGAGAGCCCTCATGGTTCAGTGGTCTCAGACCCCAGCTTTTAGGAGCCACATGCTCACACCCCCTCCAGACTCCCCCAGTCTTGGCCCCGCACCCAGTGGAGAGGAGTACTTACTTTGAGCACTGTTTTATTGTCTGAGGAGGGGGTGCGGCCAGACCACAAGGCAAATTTGCAGGGGTCGCCCTCTACGTGCTCGGTCACACCCAGCTCTGAGGTCTGTAGACAGGAAATGCCTGTGAGAGGCGGGGAAGGGGAGGGCAGTGGGGAAACTTAGGGGTGGGGTGGGAAGGGAAAGGCGACAAAGAGGAGAGGACCGAGGGAGGGGCTCTGTCAATCAAACTTCAACACACTAGACACTTTGTTCATCTACCCAGATGAAAGGACCTACAGGCACTTGTGCCTGATTAGCAGGTACCAGGGAGGGATGATGAAGAGGGAGGCACTAAAAGCAAACAGAAAGAAGAATGGTGAACTCTAAAGTATAAAAGTGGGTGGTGAGGGTGGGACCTGTCCAAATAGGAGCCTTTTTCCAGGACTTTGGTGTGGAGGCTGGGGAAGAAAGGAGCTGGGTGTCCAGATCCTGTCCTGTCTACAGCCACTAGGAAAGTAGGGAGTCTTGTCCTACCCCACTCAGCCCACCTACCAGTAGCTTGTTCTTGTAAACATATTTCGTGTGTCCTGAAGAGTCTTTGATCTCCTTGCTAAAAACCAAGGAGATTTCAAAGAGGAACAAGTGCCGCTCCCGTCCCTTCCGGATTAGAGATTTCGGGTCCCACACTTGAAAGGCATCCTGGAGAATCAACTCCCCCTGGACGTCCAAGTTCTCATCGAACCCTGAAAAACAGCCATACCCACTCTATGGAGTTTCCTCATCACCACTTCCCCTTTAGTAAGTACCAGGTGAGCCCTCCTCCTCCCACTCCCAGTGTGGGAGGGACCTTGATCCCCTAAGGACCACTGTAACTCCTTTCTCCTCCCAACTGGGAGCTGCCATCAGTGGGGCTGTGGATGAACACGGCCTGATGGACACTATCCTTGGTTCCCTTATTTGTCAATGCCTTATTTCTTATATTCCATTCCTAGGACTCTTTCCTTTGCTCCTGGATGTGGTGCGCAAGCTTTCCTCAGTTTATATTTATACCACTTGAAGTACTTAGAAGGTCCTCAAGCATTAGTGTGTATAAAAATCACCCAGAAAGCACATGGGAACAGATTCCTCCCTTCCTTCACCTCCCCAAGCAATTCTCATACAGCAGGTTGGGGCAATTCCATTAATTGGTACCCATGACCAACGACCAGCTGGTGTTGCCTGGTGATAGACTGTATATGGAGGGTAGCTGGATGCAGGGCACCGTCATGTACAAGTGGAGGAACACTTACTTAAAGCAGAGGACACCCCAGATTGGGGAAAACATGCACACAACAAAGAAAGGGGCAGAGGAAGTGTGAGGATGGTAATATATTCAGATGATTATAATGTATGTGCTCAGTCTGGAGAAGTTAACCCAGACTCTTCTGCTCTAGGAACTGGAGTTCCTGTGCTGAGGGTAGTCCAGGAACTACGAAACCACATCGGGT
This sequence comes from Thryonomys swinderianus, assembly GCA_004025085.1. NCBI lineage: Eukaryota > Metazoa > Chordata > Mammalia > Rodentia > Thryonomyidae > Thryonomys > Thryonomys swinderianus. The sequence goes on from PVIC010001911.1 coordinate 38,141, forward strand.
CTCTTAGGTAGGGGTGGTGGTGGTAAGGGGAGGTGGGATGGAGCCAGAGAAGAAAAAACAGACCCCATGTTGTTCTACTTGCAACAGTCTATACTTACTTCCTTTAGCACCTGGTTGCCAACCTGCACTGGAATGTTAGCCTTAAATCATCTATGGAGTCCCACCCTATCCTGGCTTCTCTGCCCACCTGTTTTGGAGGGTCAACACCACCTTACTGAAGCCTTGCTCACTAAGGATTCTGGATCCCAAGAGTATGGTTCTGCTGACTGATATCCTACTGGTATTATATGGCTGGGGTTTCCTGACTATCAGGAAGGCTGAAGGCCTGCTGCACAAGAATTAAATGTAGCAAATCCTACTGAACTATACAATAAAAATGGACATAATGGTAAACTTATGTATGTTTGTGCATACTTTACCAAAATTAAAAATAAAGAAGGGCATAATGCTAAAGACACTAATGTGTAGATATGTAATTAAAATGTCTGGGTTTTTTTTGTGGTATCAGAATGAACTTGGGTCCTTGTACTTGCAAGGTAGGCGCGGTTCCACTGGAGCTAAATCCCAGCCCTCTGTTTTTTTTTTGTATTGGGATTGAACTTAGAACCTTGCACTCACAAGGCAGGTGCCAGAACCACTGAGCTAAATTCTGGGCCCTAAAATATGTTATTCTGATGTCAAAAGCAATACTATACAGATTAACAGGACTGGTGCATCAGAATTCAAGTAGGTTTACAGTAAGGTTGATGGCCTGGCCTTGGCAACTTCACTAGCAGCAGTATCCACGTGTCCACTCACTTTAAATGTTTTAGGCTTGGTCCTACTTAGAGGCAGGAGCTAGCCAAACTGGTCTGTGGAGCACCCCTTACACATCGACCTAAGGGCTTCCTCTTTCTCCTCTCCCCTCGCTTTGCTCCCTGCCTCACTCTGAGCCACCTCTTCCCATGATGCAAGCTCCCTGGCTTTAGAGAGGGAGGAGCATTCTAAGAAGGGCGGGAAGACAGGTACCTTCCAGCATGCTGACATGCATAGCATCATTGGCTTTCTTGGGGACACTGAGCATCACCTCCAAGCCATCCTTGAGCTCCCCTTTCCCTTCTTCACAGCAAGTTAAAAGTTCCTGGGGAAAAAAGTCCAGACACAGTTAAGATCATTTCCTCTTTCCAACCCTCCCACTGCCTCTAACACATCAAGGAAGTTTTACACCAGTGTTGTGCTCTGGAAGAGCTCTCTCTGAGTTACAAGGAAAGTAGGTTGGGAGTTATCACCAAAGAATTCAGTCACTGTTTTTCTTCCAGTCTGAGCTTCCTCAGCCTTAGCTACTCCTAATGATGTCCATTCAACCCAACTCCCAAATAGCTGGAGCTTTAAGGCAGCAAGTAGGAGATTCTTTGTCACTGAACTGCTTTCCTAGAGAAGGAAATATGCCCTGGTAGAACACACATAGAAGTGCAGTATTGTCGAATCATAAGAAAGCAAAGGAGGATAAAGGAGAACTACGAGAAGCCAAAAAGACACGCTTTATGACATACAACATCCATTTAGCTCTCTGAGCCTATTACTAATGTCACTTGTACTGCAAGAAAGCTGACTTCTATCCTATCCTACTGGGAGTAACCTGAGGCTAGTGACATATAGATTTATAACATTTCAGAGTTATAAAAGATTTTTAGACTATATGGATCAGGATTTCCTATTGCAACATCAATAGATGGGATTCTAGGTTAGGCCTTTCATTGTCAGAATAGAAAACTGCAATGAAGAGGGATGAGGTAGTGTCCTTCAGGTTATATAACTCAGAGAACATACAGGTCTCCCGAGTCCAAGATCAGCCCTATATCCACCACATCAGCCATCCTGCCATATCTCTGTGCACCAAGACTGGCTAGAGCAGACCCTTTCCTACTTCTTGGGAGCATGTCTTCTCCTCTTCACTTCTCCATTGACGTCTTGATCATCACATCCCCATAAAAGACACACAACACCTTACCGATAGAGAAAAGACCTTTCAGGAATCAGAAGAGCATTTGGAATGGTTTTTGCACAAACTATAAGAATGATGGCTTTTCAATTTTCCTGTGAGGATTAGGGAAAGAAACTGTGAGGCAACATGAATATGCAATTTATACTCTCTCTTTGAGGGAGCAGGAAATGGGTGATTAGGTGGAGTCACACCTCTAGGAAAGAAAGAAGTTCTTTGCATCAAATCTGGCAAACAATTAGGGACAGGTCTCTAGAAAATACATTGATGTCACTTGCTAGTGCCAGAATGCTTACCTATGGAATTCTTTTATTGGGATCTATCTATCTGGCCTGTGTAGAACTTCCTTTGGTAAATAAACCCAAAGTTTGTAGTTTTAGGGGCAAGTTTCTCTGGAAAGTAGTTTATAACATAAGCAACTACTGTGTCTAAGTAAAAAAAAAAAAAAGCAACTACATTTCATGACCAAAATGGTTGTCTTTGGGAAATAATAGGATGTAGCCCTTTTTTTGGAAAATGATACAATGCACCATCATTTGGAGACCTTGTATGTTAACCTGGGCCGGAGCAGTTCTGACACTCTAAGAAGGGACATGGAGGTGCACTAGTGGTCCTGGACTTTTCCTGATTCAACTCTGCTATATCTTTCAATGTATAAGAAAGCTTTGTAGTTGGCTAAATATCTGGTTAGTGAGAATGTGCTATGGAAACCCAGTTCTCTGTTGTCTTGGATCCAGTTCCACATGAAAAAGGAGTTTTCTGTGTCCAGGAAGAGGTGAAAGTTTTGAAGCACACGTTGGGAATTGTAGGCATTCTCATCCCTGGTGTTGGATCCACTCAGTATAATATTATAATTGTACAGGAAGCTGAATTTACTTCTGCCTCAACCCATCTCCTAATTTTTTTTTTTTGAGACAGGGTCTCGCTTTGTAGTGTAGGCTGGCCCTGAGCTCACTATGCAGCCCAGGCAAGCCTTGAACTCAGCAATCCTCCTGTCTCTGCCTCCTGAGTGCTGGGATCACAGGTGTGAGCCACCACGCCCAGCCCCATCTCCTAATTTTAACCCTCCCAACATTGTTCTCACACATCATCAAAAAACACTTGAGGCAAAACATGGGACAGAAACTAGAACTATACTTCAGTTTACAACAGAAAAGACCAATTAGTTTAATCTCCCAAAGCAATTTAATAAATCTACCAATCTATCAGCAGCACTGATAAATTTCCTTGTATATTTGTGATAGTTTATGATAAGGAGAAGGCTCCACAGTTAATTCAGACGCCAAAAAGACAGCTGCAGAGGATTTACAGGAAGAGTATCGAGCACTCCTACTGACATATAGTTTCCACACTCAGGCAACACCCGATGTGATGAGCCCCAGAGGACACCAATAATTAAATATCAATTTATTTGTAGTAAAACTGACTTTGAGGAGAAAATAAATCTCATGTTATTTATTTATACTAAAAGCTCAGCAAACTATTTTTCTTTTACTTGGCAGGCACTTGGCCACTGGCACATTTTAAACAAGCCAAAATTATCTTTTTTTTTTCAATAATTTTACAACCTCCCAACAATAAAATTCCTGCAACATTACTTGTGCATTTCTCAGTTTTCTGCAAAGTCTCTCTCACTGCGAAATACTCAAGTCCAGAATGAAGGTCCTGAGCTCATCTCTCCAACCACCTAAGCCACACACAGGTTGGCACATTCTGTCCTCCACTTCCCTTCCTTGCCCGTGTCACATAATTCATCCTGGGGTACTTCAGCCTTATGAGATGAAAGATAAGATCATAAAAGCTATATTTCTTTAGAAATGCATCTTACTGATTAAAGACACCGGCAATATGGATGGTGAATTGATGTGTTTCTTTTTAAATTCAAAACATCAATTTGGGCAAAGGTTTTGAGTTACATAAATTAAAAGCCACAAAAATAAATGCTAAAGAATATTAGCACAAGAAAAATAACTTAGAAGGTCAAGCTTGAAGCATGATGGAGAAGGAGATGGTTACAGAAATCTGGGCTGAGGAGAATCTAATGTAAGTTCCCGACATTCACAGCAATGGAGACCTTAAGTGAAGTATCTACACCTTCAATGACAAAAGCACATGGACTTGTCAGAACAGAGATGCTCCCTACCCTAAGATCTCTTGAGAATCTCAGTCTTTCTATGGAAATTCCCCAAACTCAAGATGCAAAATCAGTGCTGACAAAACTGTAGGCATATTTGGCCCAGTGTCACTTGTCACACCAGGTCCTTAGCAAAGGCTGAATATGTGATGCTGACCTTTGGTTCTCTGAGTCGTCCTGCAGGGCAGGGGACCTGAGTGACTGGAAGCAGAAGCTCACTGTCTTTCCTAAAAGTTGACGGGGAGAAGGTTGGCGGGCGAGGACAATGAAGGAGCAAGATGGTGTGTGGCCCTACCCTGAGCCAGAGGACAGGAGAACTGGGCATAGGCTCCCTGCACCTCCATCTTATGCTTTCATTCCGACCCATAAGCTCTGAGTCAGTCAGGGTTGGGAATGGTGGGTACTCTCCAGTGTAATCAGAGCCTCAGATTTGAAACCAGATTGGTTTTCATGTTAGATGAAGCCAGAATAAGTAAGATTCTCCAGGCATCTCTAAACATGAGCTGAATTTCATCAGACTTTCTTTGAAGTTACACTTCTTTTAACACATCCCTTTCTATCCTCATATTCTCTGCATTACAGGAACAACCAGAAAAATATTCAAAAGGGTGAAAAACTTTATCCTTACACTTGAGGAATTAGCATAGTTATGTTAATACCTAACTGCCTATAATGTCAATTTCTCTGGCTTTCTGCAGAAATGCCATATTTTCAGAATATCATATGTCCTTATATGCAAAAGCTCAAGCCAAATTACTTTGTGTTTTGTACAATTCATTTATTTGACTCGTTTTTTTTTTTTTTTTTTTTTACAAAAGGAAACTTAAATTATTGGTCATTTCCAGAAAAACCCTAACATATGGGACCCTCCAAATACAAAATGCTGTTTTATTTCTTTGACTATTTTCCCTAATAACCCCATAGTTTTGACAAATATGGATAGGAGTGATGGTGGTGCCACCCTGGCCTCTGCTATGCATATAAACTAGCTCTGTTTTGAAGGCCCTGACCTTTGAGTCCATGAGAAGCAGGGGCCATGGGAAGGATATGCTCAGGAAAGAGGGATGGGAAAGCTCCTCAGAGCCGGTCAGTGTTGGAGAGGCAGTAGCCAAAAGCTGTGCAAGGATGGGTAGAGGAAAGAAGTAGTCACTACTTCTTCTCACTCCCATTTCTTCTCTTTCTCCTCCAAAGCCAGCACCTGGAATTCCATGGGATGAGAAATGTAGTCTGGAGCCAGTAGTGCCAGTGTGGGCTCACCTCTTCTGAAGCTGTGATCTTGCTAAAGAAAGTCTTTAGGTGGGAGCTTTCCCTACTGGAGGGCAAAGCTGAGACGTCTGTGCCCTGGTCAGTGGTGATGGGAGGGTGGGACACATGGGGAAGGGAGGTACCTTCAGGAGCAGTTGGTACTTGGTGATCCTCTGCACAGGCTTAATGAGATAGGAAGAGATGGAGTTGGCCAGACCGTGCCGCTGCTGGATCTCCTACAGGGATGAGAATAAAGTACAGTAAGACAGGGAGGGGGGATGTTCTAACAGGAGGAAAGCAAGGGTAAGGAGCGAGACGAAAAGAGGAAAAGGTATATAATTACAAGAAAATGTTCTTGGATAGGGAGAAATGGGCAGAGAAACAAAAGAGAACAAGGTACATGTATAGAGAGAGAGCAGGAGAGATGACAAAAGGGGAGAGTCTTTCAGGAAGGAAGCCGGGTTATGGGATAGAAGAAGAAAGCAAGAAGAAATGAAGAGGGGTGAAAGAAAAAATGATGAAGTCAATGACAGGTAGAAAGGGAAAAGAAGGGATGAAGTAACTGAAATGGAATAAAAAACACAAAGATGGGGAAATAAAAGAGGGCTAAAGGGGCAATCAAAATGAAGACAGAGATGTGGTTCTGATTCATTCTGATGACTCCTGAGATTTTTATCTTTCTCCAATCTTCTTAAAATGGTAGAAGGGTATGCCTTTTTCCACCCTTCCTCTTTATATTTATCTCACTCCAATTTAGAATCTCAATGGATCCCCTCTATCCCTCAGGTCTCCTAAGCTAGAACCCACAGAGTAGCCTTTAATTGTTTCCCTTCTGTTATTCAGGGTAATAAATCTTTCTTCTCCAATTCTATGGACACCACTCTCAACATGCTTGCCAAGGCCAAGGCCATGGCCTCCAGCTGCTGTTGGTGCCTCTGATCTTGCCTTCTAATTCGCTCTCTAGCCACCTTCACATGAGTCTCTACTTCAGAAAGTCTCAGGGCTGTTGAGCTCAGAGAAGGGTATATGCTAGTGCCTGCTTAAAAGGCTTTGGTCTAGGTGAGACTGCTCAGCATAAACAAGCTAGAGCCCAACAAAGATGGACAGTGACAACTGAGATTATTGGGTGGGGTGGTCAGGAAGGTTGGCAGAGACGGAGCCTCAGCTGGATTTAGCAAATAGGGAAAGGTTGTTTAAGTACAAAGTTGTAAGAATGACAGTCTCTAAAGAGATACCATGAAACACAAAATAAGCTAACATGACCACTGTGTGAAACTACCATGAAAGCAAGGATCCTGCCCAAATGATACAGAGGATATATACCTAGGTTCAAAAAAACCCAAAATAAAACAAAACATGGTCAGATAAGCAAGATTGGTTGGGTCATTGATGGGGTTGAGTTACAACAAAAGATAACTTTATGGTAGTTGATTGTAAAGAGAAGGAACATGGTAACAGTATTTTTCAGGAGTGACAGTTATAGGAGGTATGGATTAGGGAAACAGAAAGACAAACTAAGAGTTATTGCAAAAGCTGAGGTTACCATGTAGTTCAAAAATTCTACTCCTGAATAGAATTTTATTTTCAAGAGAAATGAAAATGTATCCATATGTTTATGCCTGGACAACTCAAATGTCTATGAACAGATGAAGAAATAAGACATGGTATACCCATATAATGTAAAATTATTTTGCCACAGAAAGGAATGAAGTAGTAATGCACAGAGCAACATAAATCAACCTTGAGAGCTTGCTAAGTGACAGAGACTACATATTACATGACTCCATTCATAGACAAACAAACCTAAGAGAAGAAAGTAGATCAGTGACGGCATAAGGCTGGGTCTTGTGGTGCTGGTAATAGCCAGGGGGTATGGCCTTGCTCTCTGACATGATGAAAAAGTTTTAAAATTAATTTCAGGGATGGTCATACATATTTATGAACATCACAGAAAGCTCTGTTTTGTGCACTTTATGTGGACAAGTTGAATAGTGTGTTAATTATATCTCAAGAATGTTGTTGTTTTAAAAAGTCCAGTGGGGCTCTCCCTAAGCTAGAATTAGTGAGAACAAACCATTGGGAGATGTACAAAGAAATATTTTAAATTTTAATATTTTAGATAGATAGGACTTATATGAGGTTACAAAGGAAGCTGAATGAGAGGAAATAATAATTTAAAAATTATTCCATTTCTCACCGACTACCCAGAAATTAGTTATTTTCTTGCTCATTTACCTCTTCCCAAACTATGTGCTTATAGTAGGATTTGTGGAAAATGGTGGCAAATGAGCCAGTGGCTGGGCTGTCTTTGGGCAAATGAAACTGTTGGGTTTATGTAGGGAAATTTGGGCTCCCTGCAGAGAAATCAAAGTCATTTAAAGATGGTTTGTGCACCAGGAGAGCGCAGCAATAAAGCACTTTTGACACTCTACCCTCTCTGAGTGAGGAAGGGCTGCCCCAGCAGCAAATCAACCAAAGCAAGCTTAGGAGCTACAAAAGCAACATATACCACACCCAAGCTGCACTCAAAAAAGTGGTTATAAATTCTGCATCAGGTAAATGTGTGGGTCTTTCTAGGACTTCAATTTTCTGTGTTCTCTTTAGAATAATGGATTATAAGAGATTGCCCTTTGAAAGGGTTTCTCTCTCTTACAAAACATGGGAGTAAGCAGATAAAGCCCTTTGATGGAATGTAAGTTGTTAGGTGCAGAATTCAGAGAAACTCTCCGGATGGAATGGAAATAAACCACCAAATTATGCTTTCTGAAGTGTTTTGAGAAAAACCAGGAGGAATAATTGTGCTTGCTCCCCATGTCAGGCCAAAGGTGAACTGCTGGTGCTCTGGCTTCCCTACTAAAGTAGAGGCACCTTAGGCACTCCATTGGAAACAGGAGTAGGCAGTGTCTTACCTCTCAGCCAGCATCCAGAAACAGACTGGAAACAGGTGGTGTAACTAGGCCAAGGGAAACAGTACAGTACTAGGCACTGAGATGTGTACAAAAAACTAATCAGGCACAACATCAGGCCTCAAGGGGCTCATGGCATTGCTGCCTGTCAGAGGCAAATTGTTATACATACTGTAGGAGAGATATAAAGTACAATGCATGCATTAAGAAATAGAAGGATTTGTGCCCCCAAGAAGCATTTAGCCTTTAAAGATAGGAAGAACATTGAAGAATGACTGTGTGTGTGTGCTGGGCATGTGTGGTATATTTGTACATAAGCACAAATATGGGCACAATCCATCCTAGACACAGGAAAACAGAATCAACTAAGATAAGGATAAGGAAGTGTCTGTGCGATGCTCTGAGCACAGGACCTCCATGTCACAAAAAGGCATGGAGAACAGGGCACTGCCCATTTAAGACTTCAAAAAGAGCTCTTTGGATACCTTAGATGAATGATAGACATCAGAACATCTTAAGGAAATACATTATCAAAGAAAATAATAGAGAACGCATATGATAACCAATAAATTCTGATATTAGGTTAGAGCATTTTTCTTGGGTTCTTCCAGGAATTCCAATTTCAGGCACCCCGGACCATTTAAACATTAATTCTCCATTTAAAAAACTACATGTTTGTTCCTTTCCTAGTTTCTCCCATTCACGGGTGATTCCTTTGCTGAGCAACAAGATAGTCATGGAATCAATTATGTTATGGCTTTATCAGCCTGGAAAGATGCTCAGAGAAGATGGATTTTGTAAACTTGAGTGCAAGAACCATGTTTCAATGACTTTATATTCTCCCTGGGCCTAGTCTACTATCTTGCATACAACAGATACCCAAGTTCTTATGGGAGAGAAGAAAGCAGGTAGGCAGGAAGATAGACAGATGGCTTTTAGCTTTTTCTGAATTTCAAGTTTCTGTCACTTCTGCTACCCAGAATAGCTACCACTGCTAGAATTTGTCTCCCATTGAATTTTTCTCTTTTCCTAATTTCATTCCTCTCTCTCATCCATCCCTTGAATCCTGCAGTCATTAGTTTGATTATATTCTCTTTATATCTAAGTAGTCATTCCCTTCAGGGACTAGCACTAAATAGATTTACCCCATCACACATCAAGCTGATTGTGTGTTCATACAAAATCAGAGGATCTAACAAGGGATGCCAGCTTTGTTTCTCTTCTAGGCTTCCCTGGTAGCAAGTGCTCAATGTGACTGCGCAGTTCTCTCAATAGAAACTTTAAAAAATTTCACTGTCCAGTTTCATTTGGGCCAATCACATCAGAGTCTCAAGTACTGGACACAGAATCAGTATTTTTCAAAGCTCCCCAGGCAGTTATAATGGGTAACCAAGGTTAAAACAATTGCATTAGAGCTGTGATTCTCAAACTTGAGTTGGCATAAGAGACACCTGGTAGGCTCCTTAAAAGTCAGACTGCTACCCAACTCTTGTCATATACTGGTACAAATTCTCAATATTGAGTGTGATCATTATGAATATATAAAATGTACCCATAAAGAAATCAATTTTAAAAACTCAGACTGCTAGGCCCCAATCAGAGATCTTAGGTCAACAGATCTGGTTTGGGGTTCAAGAATTTGTGTATCTAGCAAATCTTGGTGATACTGATTGTTTGGTCAAAGGATCACACTTTAAGAGCCACCATATTTGAGAAAGCTACATATAAAGTAGAAGCAAAAAATTTTCATCAACAGTTGCATCATGCTAGTCCTGTAATCACAAAATCCAGCTACATTTGATGTTGAAGCATAGAGACAGATTTGCTTTGTCCAAAGTCAGGGCAACTGAGATGGGAAGGACTGAAACAAAAGACAAACACTATCTTAGTTTTTCCTCCCTATTTTATCCAGGAGATAAAGCTTTGGCGGGGCTAGTAAACAAAAACAAGAAACAAAGAATAGCTAAACACCCACTGTCCCAAAGCAGAAAAACATTTCCACTTGCTCATCACTCGTTCAAGAATGGAAACTAGAGCTTACATCAAAGAAGGTGCCTGCATGCTCCAGGATCAGCTGGTTGGAATCAGGCTTGTTTTTACAGTAGGTGACATACATTTGAAATTTGTCTGCCTAAAAAGAACAAAGACAATAACAGATAAGAATGCATGAGTTACTCTCTTCTGCCCATTGTTCCTGAAGGACCTTCACAAGGAAGCTGATAGACACCAGTGCCTGGATCTTTTGTGACAAATGTTCTGGGGTTGTCTAAGCTTCAGTTCCCTACCAGACTTTGCATTATTTTTCTTCAATTGGCAGTTTGAAAAATTCTGCTGAAAGTAAGCTGTTAGCACAAGTTTGATTTAGAGAGAAAAACCAACATATATGTATATGTGTATGTGTGTGTGTGTGTGTGTGTGTATATATATACACACACTCATGATTGTGTTCCCCACCTTGAAAAAGGACAAATGCTACCCTTTTCCAAGATAAATACAAAAGTAAAGAGGTATGATCCCAGACCTACTTTACTCTAAATTCTTCCCCTAATGGGGAGTTAAGGATCATATCAAGCAACTGCTTCACTGTCCCCAACTTCCCAGACGCAATGATGGGGGCGGGGAAGATGATGGGATAACCCTTTGGGGGCAGGGTCTGAACAGTGATTCCTAAACAGATTGCTGCTTCAAGCCAAGAACCTTAAGATTGGTGAAGACACTTTTTTTATTTCTCAGGACTCTTCTGATTAGTGCTGTACGCCCTTTCTACTGGGAAAGGGATAGGTATTTTGGCCAGTAAGCACATTTCCCACTGGGAAAGTGACCATTTTGGTACCTGTAGAAGAGTTCAGGTATGTTCCCCTCCTCGAGCAGTCTGAGTATGTGCTCATCACACTAGACCTCACTCTGCTGAGTGCTTTACACAGATTAACTTATTGATTCTCAGGGCAACACTCTTCAGTTAATTCTATTCTTGTCCCTATTTTATAGATGAGAAAATTGTGACATAGATTGGTTAACTGACTTTAATCCCACAGTTAAAATTTGGAGAACCAAGACAAACTGACTTCAAGTTTCTTGGTCTTAGCCACTGCCATTCAGTATGTTATAAGCAACTCTTTCTACTTTTCAATCCTATGCTACACTCATGTATGAAGATTATGAGGTTTAAGCAACTCTGCTAATGGATAATTCTTGGCAAAAGGTTCATAATTTATCCAGTCACCAAAGGTTTTCTGAAACCAGTTTTAGAGGCTATAAACTGCCCAGGAGGTTGTTCATCATCTTTGAAAGATGATAAATCATACTTGTGGTTGATTGTAAAGATGATTCACAAATTGCATGAAACAAGATGCAAAAAACTCCCTTTTACTTAATGATCAATCTTGTTTTTCTCTATGTTGGCTGTGCAAGGGATCATACATTATTTATCAGCATAAATACAAGCTATGCATTGGCTCATGTATCAGAACAAAATGAGACAGCAGTCTTACATTTACTAAAAAATAGTATTCTTGGAAGCAAGCATTAGGATTTCATGAAAAGTAAGTTTGTCTGGGAGTCAAGCCTTGCTTTGTGGGGCTGGCTGTGATACTGATTACATGTTGGTGAGCTGGCCAGTGTCCCATCTCAGATAAGACGTGCCCATCTTTAAAATAAAAAACATAACCATAGTCCTGCTGACTCCATACAGTTTTGCGAGCATACTTTCTTTGATTTGTGAAGATAATCTGAAAAGTAACTAGCTCCACTTGGAGTGCAAATTATAATCAGGTACTTCTTATATAGTAGAATTTTGGCCTTGTGGAAGAAATTTCATATTTTGCTTCATATTTTTCATATTTTGCTCTATGTAGATTCTGAGTAGATTCACTCTTTGAACTTATATCCATGAGCCTAAGCTTAGAACAATGTGATGGAAGTATTAATGAAGGCTAATCTTTTGGTTTATATGATTAGAACCTGGTACATTTGGTCCACTTACTTGGTCTCACAATAGCACCAAGACAGCAAGTCTTACACCAAGAGAGTAAGTCTTTGATCTTACAAAAATAGAATGGAGCCGGGCGGGATGGCTCACGCCTGTAATCCCAGCACTCGGGAGGCAGAGACAGTAGGAGTGTTGAATTCAAGGCTTACCTGGGCTACATAGTGAGCTCAGGGCCAGCCTGAACTGCAAAGCAAGACCCTGTCTCAAAAAAAAAAAAAATAGAAAGAATACCCAGGGGTCCTTCAGCTCTATTAAGAAAAAAAAAAATGCAATAAACAGTTCTGTGGCTTCTGATCACTCTAATTCCCTAATCCATATCTTGTAAAAATAACCAGCAGACTGAATGGCTGGTGGTCTTGCTCCATACTCCCAATGTCACAATTTTAAAAAGTTCTTAGAGAGCTTGAGATGCAAATTGGACTAGACAGCTAAGGGCTTTCCCAGGGATGGCCCTGCTCCTTGGGTTTGAACTGCTCACAGGTCTACTTATGATCCCTCTCTCCAGAGCCTGTCCACAGTGACACTGGTACTGATACAAGTCTTTGGTTCTGGCAGAGGTGTTGTGTGTTTTCTTAGAAATAAGGAGAGTGGGAGAAGAAGTAGTTAGGTTACCCAGGTGACAAAGCAGTGGCCCACATCCTCAGGCAGCTGCTCATACTTCTCCAGCTCTTTGAGGAAAATGCTGCAAGGGAAAAGAAAGGCTGTATCAGACACCATGGTACAGAGGCCCCCTCGGAGGGTTCCACTGAGCCCAATACAATGGTAAACTTTCAGTTATTTACACTGCTGTCTCCACTCTCTAGGTGATAACACATAACACAATGAGACAAAATTTTTAATGTTGTAATGTATTTCATTAAAGTGTATTTTAATTAACTAGTGCTACTTAAAACAATATTCTTTTTCTCAGGGTTCATACTTTTTGAGATGGAAATACACTTGTGTTGAATCTGTCATTTTATTATCATATTATGACTTTTTATCCAAGTAATCGGAGCATACTTTTTGTCCATATGCCTGTATGTATGTGTGTATGTCTGTATGCATGCATCTGTTTCTCTATTTCTGTCTAATCTCTGAACAGGTATGGTAGCACATATCTGTAAGCTTATCTATTTGGGAAGGTGAGGCAGGAAGATAAAAGTCCAAGAGCAGCCTGAACAACTTAGTAAGATCCTGTCTCAAAAAAGAAAAAGGCATGGAGATATACTGAAGACATGGTAGAAACAGAGCAAGGCCCTCTGCTCAGTTCTCTGTACTGTAAAGAGTATATATGCATCTATCTATCTATCTATCTATCTATCTATCTATCTATCTATCTATCTATCTATCTATCTATCTATATTTTATCTATTCATAGATAGATAAGAGAGAATAAAATATTATCCATGATCCCAGAGATCAAGTGGAAAAATTCAATATTTCATTAGTTTCTTTACAAATCTTATCTTTCATCTTCTACCAAAAGCCAGTTTGTGCTTAAAAAAAAATGAGCTAACTTTAATGTTTCATTATACAGACATCATTAGAAAGGTGGAATTTCAAGGACTAGACGTAGCTCAATGGCAGAGCACTTGCTTAAACGTGAGGGGTTTTGGATCCAATCCAGAAAAAAAAATTATATATTTAATGGGGAAAAATGACAATATATTCCAAAGCTAAAATGAACTATGGTTTGGAGATACATATATCATGGCTCCTTCCCATGTTAACAAATAATAAAGAAATGACTACATTAACTGAAAAATTAATGTGTTAAATAATTGATTTCAAGTTCAGAGAATATAAGTTGTAACAAGCCATCGTTATTGGAATGAAATTTGCTTTTAAAAATCACACAAAGTTTTTTAAATAAAAAGTATGACTCTTCAGGGAAGCTTATTGATAGAAACAGAAAATGCTGTGATCTTTATATTAAAGACCAATTTGACAGTAGCTATGAACATCATGAATGTGTTTACCTTTTGACTCTAAAATTTTAATTCTGGGAATTTTCCTATAGTTATATCTACATGTAAAAGATGACAGGTACATGGGTATTAAATGTAACACTGTTTTTAAGGGCAAATATGGTTTGTAAGGAACAAAGTACTTAAATTACAGCACAGTCAAAAGACTGAATGACATGTAATTGAACAACAACAACAAGAACAACAGCAGCAACAACAAAACTTTCTGTTTCACATAGACAGTTCCAGAACATACTAGGTGGAAAAAGACATGGGAGAATGTGTATAACATTTTGCTACTTTCTGTCCAAGAAGTAATATATATTCTATTTCCAAACCAAGGAACTAGTAAAAGCCATTACCACAGTGAATCAAGTGAAGTAACAGGTTGGAAGGCAGTAGTAAGACTTCTCAAGGTTTACATCTCCCTTTTTGATTTTAAAATCATCTAACATCTTTTGTGTTATTTTCAAAAATTATATTTAAAAAATGTAGTGTGGTCTTGTATCATTCTACTTAACTCTACCATAGGACAAATGTTTTGATTTGACTTTTCTTCTTGGCTCTACACATGTTGGTAGTTTCTCATAATTAACTATAAGTAGTGTTGAATTTTACATATGACTTACTTATGCCCTTCTTTCAGCAATGTAGAAACATTCTTTGGTTGTTGTTTGTTTTTGCTATACTAGGAAATGAACCTAGCAGGTTCACTGGGTTACATTCCTACTCCTTTTTACTTTGCATTTCGACTTGTTTTATTTTGTTTTTGTTTTCTGCAGTACCAGAGATTGAATTTAAGACTTTACACTTGCCAGGCAGGTGCGGTACTGCAGAAAGCTACATCCCTGGCCCTTTACTTTGGATTTTGAGACAGGGTCACTTAAATTGGTTCAGGTTTGCTTCAAATATGGGATCCTTCTTCCTCAGCCTCCTGAGTAGCTGGGATTACATGTACACATCATCACATGGACTTGAAAGATATTGAAATATATGTATTTATGTAGTTTAAAAATATTTTTCAGATCCTACTTGGAAATCAGCAATGCTAATAATAATTGGTAGGATTAGGAATGAGTTTTCATTTTGTCTACATGAAATTTAAATTTTTTCTGTAATATACAAGCATTGCCTGAATAGTAAGAAAAAATTAATTCAAAATTTGGGGTACTCAGGTAGTACCTATTTGGTGATAATTAGCTTTCTCCTAATAAGTGTGGATTTTATAGCACCCTGAACTGACTCATGGAGCAGAAGTAATTATGATACAATCTGGGCCTTAGAAACACAAACATTCTGTGTTCCAAATACATGAAGTACTGCTCACTTCAGTAGCACTATACAAATACATGAAGTATATTATTCCAACTTTTAAAAGGGCTGCAGGTAGCACATTTAATAAAAATTTTACATCAGAAATATGAAAAGTGGTATGTAATGTTGTAACTGAGGATTAAACTTGGTTTAATACGTATTTGTGTTGCAAAGAGAGGCAGTCTGGCTCATCACATCTACAGACATGCACACACACGTGCTATATGGAGTGCTTATGTTCACATCTATGTGTATTATCTTTTAAACTCTGGAACTGGATTCTAAAAGATATTTATTGCATAGTTGCTTTTCACAAGGAACCCTAAATATATAGTGTACAGTATTTTCAGAAGTGGTTTTTCAAAAGGTGTTGAGATGTTCCTTACATAGTTATTTCTCATTTGGCTTTTAATATAAGCCTCAGGGGGCATGAATGAAAATCCAGGCTGAGTGGACTGAACAGCACCTAGCAGAGGGGACAGGAATGGTGGGATAACTGGGGGAAGAAAGTCTGATGAAGTACTCTAGGACAAGGATTGGCCAAAGAGAATAATACTTAAAAGGAGGAGGGAAAGAGAGCCTGGAATGAAGGAGAAGGGAATAATCTGGACACATAGGGCATAGCTCTCAGTCAGCAGGAAACTACCTCCGGCCCAAGATCAAGATCTCCTCATCCATGTCCTGAGCATCATTACTCTGAACTCCAACTCCAGTGCTGATCCTAGCGCTGCATGAAGCCTTCTCTTCTAAGCATGGCCAGAGACATGGTGAACAGCCTGGATCATGACATTCCACACAGGACCTAAGATGGCAGTGTTGCTTCAGAAGTTGAAGGTCACCCATCATGAAGCAAGAAGAGTTTCCTTTTTTCCTTGACTTATAACTCAAGGTCAGCTGATCTGGTCCCTTAATGTTAATTGTAATCAAACACTGGCATGTGTGGAGTTAATACTTGATCCAGATGAGGACAGTGTTACCAATTTTATTAAAAACTCTGGTAGTTTAAACAGAGCAACATTATGACTTTTTTTTTTTGAGACAGGGTCTTGCTTTGTAGTTCAGGCTGGCCCTCAGCTCACTATGTAGCCCAGGCAAGCCTTGAATTCAGCAATCCTCCTGCCTCTGCCTCCCGAGTGCTGGGATTACAGGCGTGAGCCATCTCGCCCAGCAACACTATGACTTTTGTGACGGCAGCTACCAAAAACCTATGGGGAAAAGTTTGGGTTGAAAATTCCCAGGAAATAAAAATGCTACAAACTGAATTAAATGGATGCTATTTGACCCTATGGTCGATGTCCTTCTGTAAAATGAAATATTTTTAAGAAAGAAAAGTGTAACATTTTATCACGTTTCATTCACATGAGATCTTCATGAGAGAGTGAAGTCCAAAGAAATGACCAAAGCATGACACTTTTAAAGTGCTTTAGAAAAGAACAATAAGTTTGTGCAGGGATGACAGCATCTGGACCAGGGACATTTAGGACAGTGTGGTAAATTCTAGGGATGGCGTCAGGAGTTCTGGCTGCTGATGTGTGGGTGGTAGAGGAGCTATTTCAGATTTCTTTTTTCAGGTTCATTGCAGCCCCGATTTCCAGTCTCTGGTGAGCAAGGCTATTTCCTGGCTTTGCATGTGAAGAACATCCCTCCCAGAAGAATCTTTATGGCCTGCCAAATGAGACTTCTAACAACAGTCTCTACCAGTTTCCTTCCACTGATCCCAGGTGCCACTTTACTCGACTCCCATTGGCAAGTAGTGTAAATACTAAAGAACTAGAGTTCACACTTGGTCAAAGATGTAAGAGGGTCTTTCAAAGTTTCTTCATCTTCTCTTTTCTGTTCTTTTCCTTTTTTTTTCTTTTTTAGATAGAGTCTTGGTCTGTAGCTCAGATTGGTCTTGAACTTACATATAGCCCAGGCTGGTGTCAAACTTGTGGGGATCCTCCTGCTTCAGCCTCCCAAGAACTGGAATTATAGGTGTGACTTACTTTATCTTTCAATAACAACTTTGCGAGGTTGTAAGGATTTAATAAACCCACATAGTAATGGACCAAATCCATTACTTGGCACACAGTAGACACTAAACAATATTTCTTCAGGATCAGCGCTTCTCATTCTTAACAAACTCAGATGGTTTTTAACAAACATCCACCTTTCACACTCTTAGAGTCCTCCACTTAAGAGAATTCTCTCACCAAGCTCTTTTTAAAAAAGTCTACAGAAAGTTATCTTCCCTTAACATATCCTTGGAAAGTCTTGATTAGATGATACGTAAAACTTGGATTCTAAGGTTATGTGTATCATTTAAATTAGGGAAATGCTGGGCTAAACTAGTGCTTTTGTTTTGACTGCAGGACTTCCCAAATTCTATACTTTAGTGAAGCACATTGTAAATCTCTGGAGAAGAGTTAATGCAGTGCTTCTCAAGTGCCTTTGTGAATAAAACACTTCTGGGGGAACTATGAGTATCCCTTTTGTTATAAGGGCTGTTTTTAGAAAACCCTATTTAATGGTTAGCCTATCTGGCTGTGCACTGCCCTCTGGGGTTCGCATTTGAGTATGTGCATTGTTTAGAAAAGCTTCTTAGGGCCTGAGATTTAGCTCAGTGGTTCCAGTGCCTGCCTAACAAGCTCAAGGTTCCTGGTTTGATCCCCGGTAATCACATACCACAATACCAGATGTGGTGGTGGCTCACACCTGTAATCCCAGCATTCAAGAGGCAGAGGCAGGAAGATTGCTGAGTTCAAGGCTTGCTTGGGCTACACAGTGAGCTCCGAAGCAGCCTGAACTACAAACCCAGACCCTGTCTCAAAAAAAAAAAAAAAAAAAAAAAAAAAAAAAAAAAAAAAAAAAAAAAAAAAAGCTTCCCAGGTGATTCTACTGCTTGTAATCCACAGATCCATTTGGGGCAACTGCTCTGGATTCCAGCATGATTCCAATTTGCAAATTCTATATCGACTGTATAAATGCATTTGGTGGTGGCAGTGGGGAATCTCAGAATTAGAAGTACATAGCTTGTGCTAGGCACGTCAATTCAGAACTTCGAGGAAAATATTCACTATCACCTCAATGTCACAGCTGCAGTTAAGTGGAGTATTGAATTCTGCTTGGCTTTTTAATCTGAAGCTGATAGTTTAAGTAAGTCTGACCAATATTATTCCATGTCCATCAACAAGATATGATAAGTTTAAATTAAAGCACAACAGCTCACAACACTCCTATAGATGAGAGAGCATTCTGCTCCAGCTACTCTCCAGCAACAACTTGGCCCTCACCATTTCAGTAATTATAGGCAATAAAATGGAAGAATAAACAAAGCAAGGAGTTACAGTTTCAATTTAAATGTCTGGAGTTCTTTCAGAAATGAAAATAAAAACTTTAAAGATAATAAATCTTTAAGCAATGCTATCTATTTATTTGTAGTATATTGTATAGTTACTTTATGAGAAAAATATTTCCCTCTGCAGAATCCTGGGAAATGAGGCCCCTAGCATCTATTGATAGAAATCTTCCTGAGTTTTGTCATTCAGTGTTATGGTTTGTGCCTAGATGTCCCCCTAAATTCACATGCAGTTTTACACAAGGCTTTTTCAGAGGTGCCTGAATCTAAAAGTTTGTGATATAACAGTAAGGGAGTGTGATTATTAAGTCAATCCACTGATTGATTTGGCACCACCCTAACTCCCATAGTCTAAATAAAGTACAAAAGGGGCAGAAATATGCTGCTAAGGCCTCTTGTTGTTTTGTTACTTTCTTTGCCACCCCACCCTGCCTTGGAGCCAGCTAACTTTGGACTGGAACCTGTATGAACTGTGAGCCAAATAAACTTCCTCCTTTAACTTTGGGGGTTGGGTATTTTGTCTCAGCGATGAGAAAAGCAACTACATCATTGAACATTATAGGGATGTACCATTCCAAAGGCACTCTAAGTCATCTGTTATTCTCTCCTAAAGTAAATCTGGTCTATAGTTTCCCTGCTTTGAGGGAAGTGCATCCTTCATGGGGGGGGGGTCCCCAATTTCGTCCAGGAAACAGACCTTTACTTTCAGGAGCTTTCTGTACCTGCCGAACAACAGAGTTTACTGACCTTGTGTGTCTCCACCTACATGCGTGTCCGAATGCTGGAAGTGGTGTGATGGGGAAGGGTGAGGAGTCACGGTAACAAGAAGTTAAACAGACACATAAAGAACATACAGTAAAAATTTGAAGCTGGGGCACAGTGGAGAGAAGGATGCCAGGCTTACTAACTTGTGAAGAGTCCAGGTCAGGTTATTGCCAGTGGGACTGGAGATGATTCTACAGAACCCATTCATGACCAAACAGATGCAGAGCCTGGCATGTACGGTCCTACTGCAGGTTTACAGTGACTGGGATACTGAACTAACGGAGAGTCAAAAAGCACTGAGCGGAGGGTGCTGGACTATCCATGGTACAAGTCTAGCACAGTTTGATCACCTAGGCTGCACTATAGAATCTCTTGGCTCTGTCCCTTTACTTTATATCAGAAATTTGGTCTGGGTTAGAGATGGGGAGAGGAGTGAGCCAGGGCCAGCCCTCCTCCCTCCTCCTCTCCTCTCCTCCTCAGCCTCCAGCCTCAGGCAGCGAACTTACCTTGCTGCACTACTATCTATTCAATAGGCTTTTTCAGCATTTCCTTATTTTACCTGATATGTGTGATCAGATGAAAACTTATTTGTATGTGTACATATCAAATTTAATGTTAATGTAAAATAAAATATGAATCTCACAAATGTTATTCACATCCACTAATATACTGTTTGGCAAGGAGATATGAACACTAAAGTGTGTACAATTAAAATTAACATTGACGCATTCAAATCAGATATTTAGATTTTGTTTTTCTCTGGGTACTCTCCAGTGTCTGATCGGCTATAATGTGATAGACAGCTTACTGGATTCACAAACAGTACTTACAAGAACATGGCTACAGCCCTCCTAGCACTGTCTGAGGCCCTCAGTTATATCCCTTAGAGTGTGGGTCTGGGGCCCATGTTAAATGACCATGTGTGTTTCCCTTCCTGTCCCCCTAACATCTGACTGTCAATGAGGCCATAGCTGGACTCTATGTTGCTAGTTGGTGCAGGTCACAAATATTTGTAAGCTCCAGTTTCTATAAAACAATGGGGCAGAGCTACCAGACTATCTACCAGAGTTTACATTTAGCAATTCTTGGATTTTCTGTATAAAAGGGATAAAGCTAATACCCAAAGGCATCTGGGATAGGGGAAGAAGCAGAGAAAACACACATTTTAATGAAGGGTATATGTGAACAGGCAGTGGGTGGTTAATGAAGGCTATATGTGATAGGCAGGTGTGGTAGCTGGCAGTTGTCCCTGCTCTGGGCCAGGACTTGCAGGGCCTTTTTCTTACCAGCTGGTGGAGTCCGCACTCACTGTTAGTCTATGGGTCAAGCCATTGTGTTTTAAAAGGAAGTAAAACCAATTTATAGGAGGCAACTGGCATTTAAAAAAAAAGGAGAGGAGAAAGAGTAGAACCCTAAACCAAAAATATCACAGCACATCACACATAGTGAGGGGGTTGTTCTGCGAAATTTAATTTCTCTGTTAGACATAGTATATTAGTGTTCCTGTACCAGGACACTGATATATCGGTTCATGATAAAGCATATTTGAAAATACCACTTTGTTCATTCTCCTGACTGCATTGGGATGGTAGTCTCAGGGAGGTCACTGTTCTCGCCCACTTCTCTTCCTCTCTTCTCTGCACTTCTTTCTTCCTCAATCTACCTACTTGCTGACCTGTCTACTCCCTGGCTATTGCCTCTTCCCTTTCTCTCTTTCGATTTCTATCTCTTTCTCTTGCCTTTACTATCCACCCACTTCACTGTTCCCTCTCACTCATATTTTCTCTAGGTATTTTGCCTCCACTTCCCCATCTGCCACATCTCATTTCCTTTATGTCCCCCCACCCCCACCTTCCTCTTCACTCTCAGAGATACTTATGTGACAAGATACATTCTAACTAGGAGAGTGAGAAATGGTCCCTTCTTGCCCCCAAGACCTAGGCTTAATTAGAGCCATGCTCACAAATTCCTCCCTTGGAGGTGCTTGTTCAAACTCTCTTCTGGCATCAAAGAAGCCATCTCCTGCTACTCTGACTGGGGCCATTCCTTCGGTCCCATAAACTGCATTTGTGTCCTACCTCCACCCTGCCCATGGTTTCCCTTATTCTCAGAACTCAGAGGGCAGAATCTGGATACCATTTGTCAAGAGGTACCAGCCTCATCTCTCAAGTGGTAAAGGTCTGGCCCAAAGAAGAAACTCCAGGAAGATGACCTAATGCAGCTCTGGTTCAGATCTCACCTGAGCCCCCATTGCACACACGAGTGGTCAGTGCACCACACCTGAGACCTGGCTGCCCAGTCCAGTCCAACACAGCACAGGCTGGGAAGACAGTGAACAGCCAAGGCTAAACCTAAGAGTTTCCAGCTGTGCCGGAAGGAAGCACTGTGTAGGAGGAGCGTCGGCCTTGTGTGTTGGTCTCTAGGTTGCCTTCCCAATCCCTGCTGAAAACGGATTTATTTCAGGAAATTATTGTGGGGACATTGAACCTGATTGATACAGCTACAGAAGAAGTAGGAGATGTTCCTCCAGTGTGGGATTCATGTGAAAGCTAGTTAGCTGAGAACCAGTTCGCCTGTGTCTGGTTGCCATGGTCCAATGTCTACAGAATAGAGGAAGGAGACAGAGCTGAAGGAGAGGCCAGCTTCTGGAATCCAGTGCCTGATCAGGTGAGGCACTGGTTGTCCCATGGGTGCGTCTCCTTTCCCATACCGGACAGGGTTGCACTTGATGATTAAGAGGACCCTTGGAGCCCTCACAGCAGAGAGGTTATAAAAATGTAACTGTGCCTCCACATCTCCTAGTAACTAACAAGGAAGAAGCTCAGATTTAACCAAACATTTTAAACAAAGAGCTGTTCTTACCAAGGCTGAACATCTAACAAGTAGGGGAAGCTGGAAGCAAGTAATTTTTTGAACTATAAGTTGCAAGTTAGGCACAGCATTCCTAGTTGAAGGATCTATCTATGGTATCCACTCTTGTCTAAGTGTTCCAGGAAGGCTTAGAAAAATGCAATGGAAAGAGGTCTATCTTGTTCACATAAGCAAATTTCATGATCTTTATATTTAATTCTATAGAAAGAGATTAGTGCAAAATGGGGAGAAGAGAAAGCAAAACTCAGTATATTACATTTCAATCTCCAGTTGGGGTAAAAGCATTCTTTCATTTTGTACAGGAATCAAACTCAGGGCCTTGCACTTGCCAGGAGCTACATCCCCGGCCCTAAGTCAATCTTGTAGGTATTAAATTCTATACAGTTAACTACTCCTTTGGTGCATAGGAATTTCTCCATTCAGTATCTGTAGAGAAAAGGGGTCTTGAGACATACCACGCACACTGGAACACCCCACACATTAATCCTGATTGCCATTTCTCAAAGTGATACCATTTTAGATGGATCGATACTAACTATCTGAAATATGATACATTTACCTGGGTCCAGTACTGATTTCCTAGTGGCTCAGCTAACGAGGTTAGCACAGAAGTGTCAACCACCATCTTTCTCGCTCAAACTCCTGATATTCTCCCTTCCTACCAGCCCTCCCTCCCTCTCTCTGCAGTAACGACAGACACATAATTGGACTTAAAAAGAACTTTGATATTTCCAGGTTCAAAAGTGACTATATAAGAGAAACACTACCGCAGAGGAATCCCTGAAGACTGATAGGTCTGAGGACAGTTGCACAGTCCTCCCACTAAGTAGCCCCTGAGAAGCTCCTTCCTTCAGAAATCCCGTTACTGTGCTCATCTGGGAGGATTTGGTAGCCATGAGGGGGAAAAGCAAACTTAGGTCTTTTTTCTCTTTTAAGAACTTCACAAGCAAAAGATTGAATTGTGACTTGAAAGCACTAATTTTAAGTCTGCAAAATGTAATTTTATTTTTGTCTCATTCTTCCACCTATCCAACAAATACTACAAGACCACTGTGTGCCAAGTTTTGGACTATGCAGAGAGATACAGCCTTGTAAGGAGTTCACCGTCCTTAGATCTTCCAAGTTGGGACAATAGACATTTTATTCCTACTTATTATAGATCTTTACAAGTGTTTTATCTTCTCCATTAATCTAAATTTGTACAGATTAAGTAGAAACACACATTATGAATATTGTAAAACCTTTGCCATAGATAATGTAGCAAATTCATATACAGCATGACATCCTTGGATGTTCCCTTGAATTGGGAATAATTTAAAACATGAATTTCTTTGGTCAATAACTTTCTAAATACATTGCAAAATTCTTTGCTTTTAATGAAGAACATTATAATGATTCAGGATTATTACTGCTATCAGTTATTATGCTACTCTGTAATATAGTAGCCGTGTTATACCCTGTAGTGAGATGCAGGGTGCTTTGCAGCTGCTCAGCATTATGACTGTTGTCACTTTATTGCTTTTTTGTTATTTACCCGTCTCCTTTCCTGCCAAGTCTTACTTTATGTTGCTTACCTGACTTCTTCAAGTTCTTTCTCCTCACAGAATTTTCTGCCTCTAAATTTTTGTGGAAACTATACAACCATGAGATTAGGGGACTGGTAGAGAGGACAGAAAGCTACTTCTAAGAAAAGACTAAAACTAAATCTTTTATGATATGTCTTTTGCTTAGAGGCTGGTGTTTAGTTCCTTCTTTTTCTTCTGTAATGTGCTAAATAAGCAGTGTGTGCATAATAGCTGTGCTCTTGGTGTCTGTATTTACTCCTCTTTTTGCATTTGGCTTTTTAAGGGATTTCTTAGAACTGTATTTTGTAAACTATTTAAGAGCTACCAGATAGATATGCATAGGTTACCAAAGTGATACCATGAAGTCAGAATAAGAAATATACCTCTGTTAGATAACTTAGTAGAACTGTTAATTTCAAAAGGAATATTCTTTTATAAATTGATTTGGCAAAATGGGGTTCACAGCATGTGCATATTGCAACCCAAAACTTCCATATTTCATCAGTTTGGGAAGAACCTGGGAAAGTGCAAATTATTAACTGAATCCCAAACAATAAATCAGACAAGAAAAGTAACAAGACTCACCATTTGGCAGTCCGATGTCTTCTCTGATATCCTGAGGGAAATGGGTGATACTGAGCTGGGCTCAGATGATGGATTTGGGGTCATTTTTGGGATTGATGGTCAATAATGGATTTACTGGGATCTTATTAATATTAGGTGTGAGGACACAATATTTCTATTGTGGGACTGCCAGACAAACCAGATGGGGAGTATCAAAGTTTATGACTAAAAAAAAACAACTGGAAACTTTAAGTATCTAGAAAATCAGAAGGTTTCCCCCACTTAGTGTATACTGCTTTAATATTGTGACAAGGTTAGTGTGTCATGAAAGCTGCATATTTTATCTTTATTTAAACTGATGCCATTACAAGGATTATCATCAGAAGGGGAATCACACTTATTTAGACCTTTCAGAGCCCAGGATCCTCTTACACCTGTGTCTTAGCACAGGGCCAAACTGTGGTTTCACTTCCTAGTGGTGGTCCAATATGACCATCTAAATATATTTATTAAAATTAAATAGAATTAAAAATTTAGTTTCTCAGTAGCACAAATTTGGGAATACCCACAGCTAATGGCCAATGTGTTGGGGAGTATTAACACAGACTATTTCCATCCCTGGAGAAAGCTCCACTGGACAGTTTGGGTTCAGTCCTGACTCAGGGTAGCTTTCTACCTGCACATATGGCCTTCCTTGGAACCCCGAGGCCAGCAATTCTAACTCCAGCATCTCTGTCAGCTCAGGAAGCCCTGGACTACCCAACCATCATAGCCTTCTCTGCAGCAGACTCTTGAGAGCTCGAGGACTTCATGCCAATACTTCTCCTGTGTTTAAGACTCTTTCTACTTGTGTGTTGGAAACTAAGTTATTGCTATTGGTTGGTATTGTAACTAACCTCACTGACCTTCTATGAGCAACAACCATGTTTGGTATGAGGTGGAAGATCTTTCGTCAACATGGGAGCTGAAAAAATGAGTTGCAAGGCTTCAGGGCTCTGTAATTCTATTTATTTCAACAAAACAATGTTGAAGGATGTTCTCCTTTATAAGTTGTCAAGAAATGTAATGTATTAAGCATTTCAATTATTTCTGTTGTTGTTTGGTTGGGAGTAGGGATAATGGGATAGTAGCGGGTAGAGCAAACCCAAGCTTCACATCAGGATGGTTAGTCACAAGTGAATTCTAGTGTGAGGACTTCTTGAAGGTTTAATGAAGAAGTGTTTCTGTTTCTTTAAATCGCAGTAACCATTTAGATTAGGATGATGGAGATACTTCAGGGAAAATTGGGAAGGGATACTAGTGAATACTTGATTTTAGTTTTCACTAGAAATTCTGGACGATTGCAGAAAAATGGTAAGAAAAAGGTAATACAGCATACTAATTTAGAGAATTGACTAGGTGAGACTATACTGGTAAGATGTGAATTCAATAAATGCTGTGGGTCCATTTGTTAGGGCCCTGTGGTCTGGCACTTATAGCCCTAAGTGTGATCTGCTAAACCCGCCACCAACCTACTTGTTATGAAAATCGTAGATCTCCTGGATGTTGCCAAAGATGATATGCTCTTTATTAAGGATCCCAGGGGGGATCTCCTCCACACCACTGGTCATTTCCCACAGGTAGGTCTGTAAGACAGAAAACGTTTTATTACTGGCAAGTATATCACCAGGAAATCAGACCAATAAAGAAGCCTTTGACTTGGGGACAAGACTCAGATGGGCAACGCACGCAGAGTTTAACACATCTGACTGATTCATTATCCTGCGCTTTAGAAGTACACCCTTGAGTCCTCTTGTTATTGATCAAGTGTATGTGGACGTGAGTGGGGGAGGCGGGGGTGAAGACGTTCAGACTCAATTCAAGTTACCCTGTGTGTCATGATTTTTATTTCTGAATTGAAATACCTAGCACACTTCTTTTTGTGGGTCTAGCTCCAGTCTGTGAAAATTGTAGACTTTTTTTCAGAAGCACTTTAAACCCTATCCAATTACTGTTGATTCTGGGAGAAAGATTTCCCCTGGTTGGCGTTTTTTGTTAATCTCTGTGAAAAGAATAAAAGCACTGAACTCTTCTCAAGGACTTGACAATGGTGAGGAAGTCATGTTCTAACACAGCTATGAACTATTTATTGCAAGACTTACCTCCAAGCACTCGTGTAAGTCCCTTACATAAGCTTTCTCGGTCTGGAGGAGTTCAGCCATGATAAATCTAGAGGAAGGCAAATGTGCTTTTAGTTTAAATAGAATATTTCCTGGAGACTGGATAAAGAAGATGTGGGTCTTTTTAAAAAATAAAATTGAGTATTATTCTGCCATGAAGAATAAAAAATTTGAGTCATTCATACTCAAATGCATGTACCTTGAGGACATATTCGTAAGTAGAATAAATAGGTCACAGATGTGTAAATACTGTATTTTTTTTCTGGTATGAGAAACTGAAGATGTAAATGAATTCTAAAATGTATGATAGGTTTTGGGAAATAGAAAATATTAAAGGGAAAAGGGGGTAGGGGTAAGTAAAGAAGGGAGAGAAAAAATTTGATGTTAAAAAAAGGAAGCAAAGAGCTGGAGATTTAGTTCAGTGGTTCCAGCGCCTGCCTAGCAAGCACTAGGTCCCTGGTTCGATCCCCAGTAACCACATACAACAATACTGGGCGTAGTGACTCACGCCTACCAGTAATCAGTACCACATGCCACACTCGGGAGGCAGAGGAAGGAGGATTGCTAAGTTAGAGGTTTGCCTGGGCTACATAGTGAGCCCAGGGCCAGCCTGAACTACAAAGTGAGATCCTGTCACACACACACAAAAAGGAAGCAAAGCTTATGCATATAGGGAGCAGGGGTCATAGGGTGGGAAGGTAAATGGGAAAAAATGAGAATTAATTCAAATCATATACCGGTACAAATTCTCAATGCTGAGTGTGATCATAATGTGTATATAGAATGTACCAATAAAATCAATTAAAAATACCTCCTTTTCTTTAAACTCTATGTCCCCATTCCAGCATCTGTGACGTTGTTGAATATTCTATTGTTCTAGTTTACCAGCAAACTCCTTCTTTCTCCTATGAGTCACACTCACCTCAGTGGTTTCACCCTCACTACTTGCTCTGTATCCTTTTACATGTGTGTGCCCAGCCAGTTCCATGTTACGCTTCCCACTCAGTTCTATCACATCATGATTCTGTACTGATAAATATGTGCTCTCAACTGCATTTGTGCATATGCATGTGGGCACCAGCTGCAGGCCCATTTATATTCTGTTTCACAATAGATAGCTTGAATCCCAGCTTTCTATTTTGTCTTAGAGCTCCCAGAATGAATTCTGTTCATAGAATTTGTTTATTTATATCAAGACAGTTTTCAATACCATTAAGTTAACGCAGGTTTCAAGGACAGGCAAAGATGCCCAACTCACCCCTAAGATTAGGAGTTTTCAATTTTCTTTTGTAAGAAGCCAGAGAGAAAGCATTTGTAAGCTTTTCAGTCCAGGTTATAACCGCTCAGTGTTGGGGCTGCAACATGAAGCAGCCATAGAATGTGTTTAAAAAAATAAGTGACTGTGTTCCAACAAAAGTATGTATGGATGTTTTAATTTTTCCCACAATTGTTTCAATATATACAAAATTATTTTTATAAAAGAGATGGTAAATCAAGTTTGACTTCTGGGCTACCATTTCTAATCTAGAGTATCCCACTAAGTATTTGGGATTTGTTTTTGTTACAAATTGATATGATAAACTTGAACATCGAAGCAGAAGTTAGCAATGTTAAATGGTTGCTCTTTACCATAGACAGAAGCTGAGCTATATATCTTTAAGGACAGTTTATCTTTCCTCCTGTGGCCCCTAAATAACACAGTAGACTTGAGTGACTGCTAAATTTATGATGCATAGCTTTGCAGTAGTGTATCTACCTTTTTTCCCCCCATAAACTTTTATTGCAAGTGGTACTTGCTAGCTTGTACATGATAACCAAATTTAGCACAAACTCTATAGTTACAAATTTATCTTACCTTTTCTGTAGCAGTTTTTTCATAATGGAAACACCCATTTCCAGGTGTTCCATCAAATACAAATTTTGAAAACAAATGTCTCTAAAGTGTCCTCTTCTGGAAACTTCACAAAAAGCATTACACAAGCAGCATCTTTTCCTGGACCTTCATGTTGGGATTTTCTTTGCAACAAAACATTGTTGTAGCAGTGGCCTTTCTGATAAAAATATAGGACTGATTTAAAAAATTCCTTTTTGTGGAATTAGCCACTCTCTTCCTATTTTTACACAATTGCTAGAATGAAAAGTGTGTGAATTTTGGAGTCAGACAACAGGAACTGAATCATGACTATCATTTGCTAGAAGACCTACTTCCTTGGCTGATCACATAGGATTACTCCAAGGATTACATAAACTCACTCAAGCAAAGGGCCTGGTACAAGGGATATTTGGGAGATAGTCAGGGATTAGATCTGCACATGGCTATGAAAGCAGGAAAGAAAGAAGACAAGAAGAAACATTAGACAATGGGTGGGCTTTAAGAAGCTATCTCTGGTTTCATTGCCTTGAGTTTTTTGGTGTTGTTTTTATTCTCTTAGTTGATCCTGAAGTTTTACTTGTCTTTCTTCTTAATTTATCTTTACTACCTGCTGCTCAATTTTGTTGTACTTTTCCACCCATCCTTTATTCTCCACTATCTATTTGGTTTCTCGGAAATAACTCAAAAGGAGGGTTTGGCCTCATGTGGTTTCTCTTCCCTACCCCATTATGAATTGAACTGTGTCCCCCAGAATTGACATGCTCAAGTTTTAACCTCCAATAATTCAAGTTTTGGCTTTATTTGGAAACAGAGTCATTACAGTACTAGAGCAGGATGGTCCTGATCAATATGACTGGTGCCCTTATAAAAAAACATAGTTAGGGCTGGAGATTTAGCACAGTGGTTCCGGTGCCTGCCTAGCAAACCCAAGGTCCCTGGTTTGATCAGGTAACCACACACAACAATACCAGGTGTGGTGACTCATACACACCAACAATCAGTACCATATACCATAGTGCTGGGCATGATGGCTCATGCCTGTAATCCCAGCACTCAGGAGGCAGAGGCAGGAGGATTGCTGAGTTTGAGGTTTACCTGGCTACATAGTGAGTTCAAGGCCAGCCTGAACTACAAAATGAGACCCTGTCTTAAAAAAAAGCATATTCAGGGAGGCTGTCAGAGGGACATGAAAACAGCCAGGTGCCAGTCTGAACAAAGAGGCCTGGAACAGACCTCTCCCTGGGTTCTCCGAAGGAAGCCAGCCCCATTGATACTCAGCCTCCAGAATGGCAGACAGGTGTTTCTGTTGGTTAGAGCATTCAGTTTGTGGTACTTTCTTATGAGGCCCTAACAAGCTAGTGTGCTTACTTCACGAAACAAACCCTGATCTCACACATTTGCTTTAGTTTCTTTAGCTCCAGAGAGGCTGTGTCCTAATTCATTTTAATAATCTATAGGTAGCTGCTTAATCTTGTGACACACTATTTTTTTTTCAGAGTCTGTAAAAATCTGCTTTAACAAGTCCTTCAAAGATCTCTGTGTATGTGTGACTTTGTAAACCCAACATAAAGGAAACAGAGAGCTGAGATGGACATGGGTCATTGTGTCTACTGCCCAGGGCCATATAATTCTTGATTAATGGGGAACGTGGGTAAACAACTACCTGTCAACCAACAAAAATAAGAAAAATCTATTTTGCTTCCTTGGAATTAAGATTTTCTGAGACTGCAGGCAGAACAGTCTTCCTCAGTGTTCTCAGGGGATCAGACCAGGGCCGCTATGGACACCACATCTGCAGGTGTTCAGCTCCTTCTGTGTATAACGGCATGGTTTTGCACATGAACTATATACAACCTCCTGTGTACTTTAAATCACTCCAGATTACTAATAATATCCAGGAGAATGTACATGTTGCTATATGGCTGTTATACTGTTTCAGGACTAATGAGGAGAGAAAGATTATGTGCAATTTTTTTCCCTCAATATTTCTGATCCACAGTTGACTGAGTCACGGGAGGTAGAACTCACAAATAAGAGGGCTGATCATACTGAGAGAAAGAGAATCTAGTGACAAATTGTCCTAGCTTT
This sequence comes from Thryonomys swinderianus, assembly GCA_004025085.1. Classification (NCBI taxonomy): domain Eukaryota; kingdom Metazoa; phylum Chordata; class Mammalia; order Rodentia; family Thryonomyidae; genus Thryonomys; species Thryonomys swinderianus. Next base: position 68,880 of record PVIC010001911.1, read on the forward strand.
CCTAAATGGATTCTGGCTCCTGTCTATTCTTGAGAAACATAAAATTTATGAAATTCTCAGACCTCAGATTATTCTCAGCATCTAGTACCTCTTCTTACAGTGCCTCCTCTGCCTTATGTCTGATCAAGGAGGAAGCTCAGATGGCAATTTCATATCTGAGCAGTACCATTTACTTGCTGGGCCACATTCTATGTACAGCTTCCTTTTCTTTTAAAAATCCTGTTACCAACTAGGCAAAGATTGATACTTGAATGCCTAGACCAGGTCAAGGGAGAGGCCAGCTGGTGTTAGACTGTCTTCCAAAAGTCTGTGCTACTTTCTGTTGGCCCAATAGTACATTCCTTTATTTAAGTAAGGAAGTTGGTACTGTAATGCTTGTTTTTGTTGTTGCTGTTTTGTGGTATCATAATTGAACTCAGGACCTTGTGCTTGCCTGGCAGGCACAGTGCCACTGAGCGACATCCCTAGCACTGCAGTGCTTATTTGTTAATGTGGTTTTTGGATAACTTCTTGTCCTTTCCCATGGATCTGAGCTTCCACATGCAGTTGTATAATGTAAGCTTTTTTTTTTTTTTTTTTTTTTTAGACAGGATCTCACTTTGTAGTTCAGGCTGGCCCTGAGCTCACTATGTAGCTCAGGCAGGCCTCAAACTCAGCAATCCTCCTGCCTCTGCCTCCCGAGTGCTGGGATTACAGGCGTGAGCCACCACGCCCAGCACTGTAGTATGTGGTATTGATGGCTGGTGGGCATGAGACAACACACCCAGCATTGTATGTGGTTACCGGGGATCAAACTCAGGACCTTATGCTTGTGAGGCAGGTGCCGGAACCACTGAGCTAAATCTCCAGCCCCCCTGTAGGCTTTTCTTGATTACCTATGCTATCTTCACTCCTCTCTTCATTGGTTCATACAAGAGTATAATAATATACCTCTTTCTCACAGAGCCTATAATCTAGTTAGAGAAATACTTAAGAGTCCACTGAATAGTTAAAGTATGAGTCAGTATAGGAAAAAACTATAGAAGTGAAGGAATGAAGCAATGAAGCAATGCCAGCACAGGCTGTAGCTAAGGGATTCATAGAGGAAGTAGATATGAGCTGGATTTTATAGAATAAGTAGGATTTACAGCAAGACAAGATAAAGCCTCACAGGAAAAAAAATAAAGGGAAGAGAAAAGGAACAAATCAAAACAAGAGGGTTCTAGGTCAAGAATTTCTTTTCTTTTTTTTTTTTTTTTTTTGAGATAGGGTCTCACTCTGTAGTTCAGGCTGGTCCTAAACTCACTATGTAGTCTAGGCAAGCCTGGAACTCAGCAATCCTCCTGCCTCTGCCTCCTGAGTGCTGGGATGACAGGTGTGAGCCACCATGCCCAGCATTGTCGTGTGTGGTACTGATTGCTGATGGGTGTGAGTCACCGTGCCCCATATTGTTGTATGTGGTTACTGGGGATCAAACCAGGGACCTTGAGTTTGCTAGGCAGGCGCCAGAACACTGAGCTAAATCTCCGGCCCCAGGCCAAGAATATTACATGAACAATTGTAGAACTTATTCTAGGATGTGAAAAGAGTCAGCAAAAGTGAGCTGACTGATGTGACATTGGAACAAGGAAATATTCTGAAATAAGACTGGGTTTTCTAGAAGTCACAGGTACAGGACATCATGGAGGACAGGTAGGAGAGACCAAGAAGTATCTGAGGAGCCCTTATTCTCAGTGAAAGCATCATGTCTGTCTACCCTGCTCTGTAGGTGATCAAGAGGACACATTAAGCTGTCAGAAGGGATGGGTGGCGGCGAAAACCAAGCCTGCTCACTGTGGCGGGAGTTCCCTAGCACATACTCTTTCTTCCGAGCTGACTTCCGCTTCTCTTCATTAACTTCGTGGTTGGCATCCCGCAGCTTGACCTCACGATCAGAAAGGCTCGCTGGTATGATGTCCAGCTCCAGGTCCTTGTTATCCTGCATGCAGAAGGATCACAGAGATTACCTTGGAGAAGCTGTGGAAAGCCACTCACCCCTGCTGGGTAAGACTTTCAAGCAGAAAAATAGAGAATAATGGAATGAAAAGGGATGAAAGATGGGGGAGTGGTCCTATAAACTACCCACAAGTACTCTTCTCCTGAGGCAATTCTTTTCAAGTAAGAGACAGAAAATGTTCAGGTTAAATGCTGAGTGTTAACATCCATAGCGACACACACTACATATTTACTTTGCTGAGGCCTTCAGTCCTGATTCAATCTAAATGTACATATACACACATGGGTTTAGGACTGGTTCTTCACCAGTAAGACAAATATCAGACAGAAACATAAAAAGATATAACCTTTCATTTGTCAAGGAAAACTATTTTTATTTAAACAACCAATTTCCCTTGCAATCAGCTCAACAATTTAACTTTCTAATTATTCACCCCTGCTTATTTTAACCAACATTTGGCATTTGTACCTGATGGAACCCTCTAGGGAAAAATCAGATTAGTGACTGGGGAGGCATTAGCTGCCTCAACTTTTAGTGGTCTAGTCACTGTCTAAGCTGTGCTGCCTCAGAGTGTGAGCCTATTTAAAAATTTATGAATTAGAAATCCTACGATTAAATTGCCAGGCTGTATTTAGCTGTTAATAGGTCACTGGCCCCTATTATAAAGAAGAGATTAAAAGTCAGTCTTCCTTTGCTTCATGGCAAATAGTATCTTTTTTCAGTTGAAATGTCAATAGCCTTTACACAAATTACACCCCTTACTCTTCAAAGAGCACTATTATATATACTAGGGACTCTAATCATTTGCTGATTAATATAATTGAGTAAGAGATGGCACTAACGAGGCTGAAATAAAGAGGTTAGTCCTCAAAGTCAGTAACTGCTCCACACAGAGAAAAGCTGCTCTCCTGCCAGTAGCCAGGATATAGTGTACTAACTAGAGGTGAATAGATTCTTGTCCCCCAACCCAGCCCCACTCAAAAACCACACAGGACAAGTGCCCAGGATCACCATTTCAGAGGTATTGCTCTGGAAACTTCTCCTTGGCAGAAATGGGAGCCCAGCACTGTGGGACATGAGAAAGGAGGACACCCAGTGGGAGATCCCATACCTACCTCTGTGTTGACTCCTAGGGCTTTCTCCAGGGAGTATCGGTACTTCCCCATCCTCAAGGAGAAATCCCGATAGTGTTTGTCCACTGTGGTCACCCATTTCCTTATCTCTGTGGCATGAATGTGGCCTTTTTCTACAAAGCTATCGGCCAGCTGAATCAGAAGCTTCACCTTCTCCTTTGTTTGCTGCCCCAAAAGATGGTCATAAGTTACTGCACAGCATTATTCTTGGGCTCCTCCCCTCCAAGTCCCCTGTTCATCAAAGCAGCCACAGGCACCTCAGAGGCAGACTGAGTTTGTATCCTAGCTCTGCACTCACTGCCCGGCTCCTCTTGAGCAAAGTGTTTAAACTCTCTTTGCCCTCGCAATCCCTCCATCCACAATACAGGAATCTGAACAATAGCAGCACCTGTATCCTAGGGCTGCTGTGAGCATTAAATGAACAGCTAATGCAGAATGCTGGGAACAGTGCTTGGAACTCAGTAAGCCGGCAGTATCCATAGGAAGCCATAAACCTTAGCCATTATTATGACTACCCACATCAATATGGTGCTTTTCTGGTTTACACAGTATGTTATCATCACGTCCGAGACCTGAGTGAGTCTTGAAGCAGCCTTAAGAAGTAGGTGGAGGGAGGTGGCCTGCGTGTCTTTGATCCACAGATGAAAAACCTGAGGATTAGTTGTTACAGTCTAAAATTCATATCACTAGTCAGCCACAGAACTTGTTTGTCTCTGACCCTCTGTTCCCAGTTCTGCCCCTTTCTTGGTTCAGAGATGTAGAGGTAGGCTCTGAAACATGTGCTGGCACATGTTAGCATCCAAAGAAATCCAACTAGCTAGCACATTTAGGGGTAAATTTTGTCCCTTTTAGATTAGTCTTTAGTTTCTGTTAGAGAGAAAAGGTTTAAAGAAGCCGGCAACTCTTCTAGGGCTAACAAGGCACAATTCTGACACAGCCTGGGTTAATTTCATTTTTAGCAAAAATTGGTTCAATATCTATTCTGTCCACAGCTCTGTGCTTAAGAGCTACAGAGACAGGCTTTGGGGGTAAGCAAAGTAGGGGAAAAAAATTCTGCTCCTAACAGTACATCATCTCTACAGGGGACAAGATTTTCATGCAGGGTAGTCAAGTAACTGAAGGCATCATGTAATTGAATGTCAAAATGAGAAGTGTGTCTAGTTAACCACGCAGGAATTTTACATACTGGAAAGTGAAGGTAGGGTAGCCTGGGAAGGTAGGAAAGAGTGAGGAGGTGGGGCTCAAATTGGGTGAGATGAGGAAAGGGAAGAGATACTTAGACAGGAGAACACTTGTTCATCTTTCATTTTAAATGTAGGTTTTGAAACTCTAAAATCTATCAGGGAACTCTGATAAATCTTAAGGAAATAATTTAAATAATGTCTTAAACAGAAAAGTGATCCTTTGGGCTAAATAAAAGTAGGTCCAACATTTTAGACCTTGCTTCAGTCTGGACAACTGAGGGAAAGTGAGGCAGAAAAGTCAGTGGAGCAGCAGCCAAAAAGACAGAGGAACCTTTATTTTATCACCTTCACCTCCAAACCCCACTAACTCTCCAGGCTCATCCACATCCCTTTCTAAGAAAGACTGACCCTTCCAAGATGCTAAAAGGCAAGCAGAATGCTGTCTGCACACACCCAGGGATCCGAGGGCTCTAGTTCTCCAGGTCAACCTGTGGAGCCTCTCCTATCTCAGGACAGTGTGCTGGTACCAGGGGCTGGAAGATCTTTGAAATGCAGGAGAGGAGGTGGGCATGAGGGCCAGAGAACCACTACTCAGCCCTGGAATTGGTTAAGAAAAGATAGCTGGTATGCTAAGGACTCCTATAATATTGCATGTAGAATTTTAATGTTTTTCATGAAGACGGCTTATCTTAGTTTTCCTGTTGACTTAAAACAGGGCTTAATTTTTGCTGTCAAAAATCAAGAAATCTGTATTTCTGTGAAAGGGCAGGAAGTACATGTGCTCTGCTTCCGGTAAGGCGACTTCATGATTGAGAAGGGACTTTGCAGCCAGGTAGTGACAGGAGCTCTACCAGGGTGGTTCTATTAGAGGAAACTGCAACCTAAAACATCAAAACTATAGCTCATAGTCAATAAGAAGAAAGATTTGTAACCAAGAGCATCTGAGTCTCTTGTGGAGTTGAGGAATGAACAGTCAAATGAGCAGTGTGGACCAGCTCTTCCACTTACCATGCAGCAGCCCCTGTGTCTATTCTCTATAGTCCCTAAGTGATAGTCACAGGACCCTCCTGCTCCTACTCATTTCATTCTGAATCCAATGGCCCCTTTTATCTCCCTTCCTTCCCACAAGACAGCTGGGTGACGCTCTTCCTGTGTTCCCACAGTATTGTACATGAACCTTTCTTTTACTGTGTATCCTATGCAGAGTTATTTATGTGTCTCCCTCATTAGACCATGAACTCCTAAAAGGTAAGCATCCTGTCTTTCCTCTAATCCCTAGGATTTATGGACATACCATAAATGCTGAGTGGAGGGATTAAGTGAAAGGATATACATATCTTGTGTCTGGAGAATAAAGCTATACCAGCAAGACTTGAGAGTAAAAATCAGATGACAAATTTGGCCCATGCACTCAATAAACCCACTTAGACACCACCTGTGGTCATAACCTCCAACATGCAGTCTGAATGATTTCTTACATGGTGAGGAAAGTATGACCATGTTACCTGCCACATTCTTGGCCACAGCTGATGAAATCAGAGGCAAAATCTGCCCCATCAATAAATGGCTAGTGACTCCTGAGGGGTCTTGGCCTAAAAGCTCTGTCTAAAAAGGTATTATGTCAACATAGTGAGTAATGGGAGATTTTGATCTGGGGATCCACACTGCAGAGTCAGAGATCCACATGATTGACTGTAGGGTAGACATGAGAACACAGTAAGGAGAGGGCAGAAGAAGGAAGCTGAATCTAGTAATAGGGGGACATTACAGCAACCTCTGGGCTCCTGCTTAGGGAGATCAAATAGTGTGGCTCTGCAGGCTGCTCCTGGTCTGGGGTGACACCACAATTGTCACCTTGAGAGGTGAGACTACACCACAATTTTTTTCCCATGGGTTAAAATCATATGGCATTTCATGGGACCCTGAGAGGTCCATCCACATAATTTCTATCTTTATTTCCATACATGGCCATACACTATCTTGTCCCTTACAGAATACAAGTCAGTTTGAAACTCAAATTTTGCCAACAAAGACAGAATCTTTTTTTTAAAGACTGATAAGTGAAGTTCAGATTGTAGTGACTTGGTTAACAGGTTCAGAAGTATGGACATAATTGATCTTTGAGCAAGAGGGAGAGTTTGGGACTATAACTCATCTGGGTCTAGAAACTAGAACTGACAATTCAGATATCTTGGGCTTCATGTACCCTAATGTATGCTCTGCCCTTTCTATTTTGAATTGTACCTGACCTGCTGGAAAAGAGCTTTAAGGAAGACAGATTCAGGAATTCTAGTTTTCCTCTCTCCCCCTTTCTTCCTTACCTTATTTTCTTTGACCAATTAATATTATGCTATCTTCTCACAATCAGTAAACTTTACTGTAACATTTTGAAAACCTCTTAAGATATAATCCTCTTGATATTAGTTTTATAATTTCATTATAATCTTTCATGGTTGCTCTTCAATACTGACCTTATGTATATATTTTTGTACACATTGGCTTAGTGAGCTTCTTGTTCAGGGAAACAGTTTTTTTGAGATAAATTTCCATATTTATGGATCGTTTGGCATTACATATGAAAAACTGAATCTTTCAAAATTTCCTATGAAAAATGAGCTATATTACTGTTAAGAGCCTCAGAAACAGAATTCTGCCCATCCTATCTGAACTTTTTAGATTCTATTTTTTCTTTTTTTTTTTTTTTTTAACCTAAAGTACCTATCTGACACTTGTAGTTTCCCTTTCTCTGCTGTCTACATTCCAAGAAGTCAGTGCTTAGTTCTGCTAAGGCTCTCATCATTTCATCACCGCTCAATTCTCTGGTTAAGACGAATGAAGTCTGGTTGTCCTCATTGCTGCTCTCACTTTCAGAGACAAGACTGCTAATTTAAACAAGTATATTCTCCCCATCAGTCACTGGCAACTGTAAATCAGAGCCACAGTGGATTTTACCTCAAAACAACAGATAAGAACTTTGTGTTGGCAAAGAAGTAGAGATGTTGGGGCTCTCTTACTGCTGGTGAGAGTATAAAAGGGAGCAGCCATTTTGGCAAACAGCTTGGCAGTTCATCTAGGTTCAATGCAGAGGCATCACTTTATCCAGTTATAACCACCCAGTTATAAAGGGGGAAAAAGAAATGCAAAATGTAAAAAAGAGTTCTGTTTTTAGAAGAGACAGAGTTCTTCCCGATATTAAGATGCTACCTATTACCTTGTTCTAAGATGCCTTATAAATTGAAAGAACCACAACAGGAAATATCATTTGTAGACTCCTAATTGGATTCTTTATAGGCATACCACAATGTAAAACTTTACTTTCCTCTTATCCTCACCCAAACTCTCTTCATCTCATTTTTATTTTGAATTTGTAGGTTTTTATACAGAGAGGACCTTTTATGTTCAATATTTCTTTCACTTGGTCTTTCTCTGTAGCAGAGTATAACAATTGAGTGTAATCAGCTGTCCTCTCAAATCATGAAGGTTAGCACATTCACTCTCTGTGCTCAGGGGCAGTTTGGTTTCCATTTCAAATTTTCTTCACTGGTTTCATAGATAAAACCAAACTGGCTGAATAATAAGAGGTTTGCCTCTGGGAAGTGGGGGATGGAGGTGGTACAGGAGCTTCTGCTGTACATCCTCCTATGGATTTGTTACCCAGCAGATATTCTGATACAAATAACCCTGAGGTTTGGAACATGATAGGTGGGAGAATGAGGCTGTATTAATAGAGCTACTGTAGTTAAGCTGGGAGGAAGATAAGAACATCGAGAGCCAAAGTATAAAAATCATAGTAAATACAGATTTGGGGTGGTGGTGAAATCTACCCAAATTTCCTTTTCCTCTGTTGTCATGTATGCTTGTGGCCTCCCTTCAACGCATAAGATAGTCAAGCAACCTGGGGAACTTGAGTTGAATGAAGGATCATGTCCTTCAGAATCTTGCTGACTCACAAAATGTGACATTGTTGTACAGATTACTGGAGAACAGATGCCAGGTTCCAAAACTGGTGCAAGAAAGGACCAGATCTGATGCTGGCAGAGCCTGAATCACAGAGGAGGTGGCACTTGGTTGTAAAGGTGGATTCCTTTTAAGAGTGCCAATGAAAGAAGGGGAGGATTGGAGGAGATGGTACAGGGGCAAAGAGTTGTAAAGTGCATTTCTTGGGAGGTAAGAAACATATTAGTTCAACTTGAGTGTAAACCTCCCCAAAAGGCATAATTGATGATAAAGCAGAGAGCGAGGCTTAGATATAAAGGCTGTGAGGCTTTATCCTGGAGAGAAGCACTGACGGTCTTTAGCTGGGTGGAGATATAGCCAAAGTAATCTATTAAAGAGAGGAAAAGCAGGAGGGATTTGAAAGAGGGAAGGACCATAAACAAGGAGCCCATGTGAGAAGGGATTACAGTTTAGGGTGGTAACAGGGAATATAAAAGAAAAGAAAATAATGTAGCGGGTTGTAAAGGAAAGATGAACTAAACTGAATAGTTTTCAAAATTACCACTTTGGTTATGGACCAAAGCATCTTAGGATTCATAGTTCTGGGTATTTGCTGTGGTCTGTCCTATGTAGGTAAGAACACCAAGAAAGTTGACACCATTCATCCCATAGTGCTTTGTTACTGTGCCTATGTGGAGAGGGGCATACACACCCACTAACTTAAGAGCTGTTTTCCTTTGGATTTGAACAGGGCTTTGTTTAAATCTGTCACTTTCTCTGTGCTGTTTGTTCTACCTGATATTAAAATGAGTTTCTTATCTGAACTCAAAGTTTTTCCTGTTGGGCAGAAAGTCCCCAGATGTTCATAGTAATACAGGAACCTCAGTCTGATATTGAGAGCTCATAGGATAGGATTCTTAAAGTAGATGATCAGCACTTGAAATAACTAGCTCAGCAATGAGGTTCAGGTCTTGAAATTCTAACGCCAAACCAAAGGATCATACACTGTAGTGTCAGTGGGTAGGGTAGGGCATTAACACCCTCTTGTCTTGGAATCCCACGAAAGCACCTCTTACCCTGGGAAGAGCATTTCATGTATGATTGAGTGAAGCCAAGACAGGCTCCTACATGTAGAAAGTATAGAGTGAGGCATGAAGATGCTAGAGAGAGGGAGCTGAGACTGATCAGACTTCCATCAAGCCCAAGCATTCTGGGATGAAATGCTGGCTGTGACAACAGCAAAACCACATTTCCTTTCACATAGCACTCCCTGCCACCTCAGTGTGCACGAGGACGTGAGGGTGTATACACATTTTGCTTCCCAGAGACATAACCTGACTCTGGCAGATCTGCAGCTAGACAGAAACATCTCAGAAAAATAAGCTCAGGAAATAAGAAACTCACCTGCTTTGGAAACCCACCCACAGAACCAGCCCTTCCCATAAAGTAGAATCACCAAGCCATTCAGACTTCAAGAGTATATGAGTGCTTCTAGACGTTCACACATGCATTCACATTTTTACATGAATGTACCTTTTTGGCTCATTTGGTCTGAAAGAATATAGCAGATCCCGGAACCCAGAGCATGAGAAGCAACTGACTTTATACTTCCAGCTGCAGTTCTTTGTGGATGTAGGTGTCACGGGAGACAATCCTAAACATGCTTCCCCTCACCAGGGGGGCCATGCATTTCCGCTTCCAGAGGCTGTTCTTACATCTATAATGTGAAGTAGGCCAGGATGGGGGTGCTACATGGATTTGGGGTGGGGTTCAAGGTGCTTCCTACCTTGGCAGGCACCCTGAATTCCCCATATTCTTTGAGTAGCTCCTGAGTCTCCTCCGTGGTCTCTCCCGTGGAGGTATGTGTTGAGAGGTAATATTCACCCGTTTCTTGGATCCAGTCCAGTGCCTGTGAGAGGAAAGAAGCCCAGTCCCGCAAAGGCAGCTGTCAGTAGGAAAACACACCACACTACAAGGAAGGTTTCAGCTTGGAGCAACATGGTGGAGACAGGAAGTGCTCACACCATTCAGTCTGCAGGTATCACTGAAGGTGTGTTTATGAGTGAGCCCCCCCCCCCCTGCTGTGGAATATCCCAGCAGCAAGTCATTCGATAGGACTGTCCTGGGCCAGGTGCAGCATCCTCTGAGCAAGGGACACAATGAGCAGCAGCCCCTCCATCCCCAGTGCGACTCAGAGGAGTGCTTGGTTATTCCAAATTGACACACGACAGACTGTTCTGTCATTTCTCCACCCCTCTCTATCGCCACTCCCCTGCGCTGGGGTCCTCTTCTGGACGGAACAGAGGCAAGGCCAGGGAAAGCTCTGAACATACCTGTTTGGCGCTGCGCTCAAACACCACATATTGCTGGCACTGGTCTAACCGCCTCTTTTTCAAGGTCCAGAAATGGAGGACGCGATTCTCCCTCTGTAAGAGCTCACTCAAGATGGCTGGGGGCAGAGGAGGTGAAGACTGATCACAGGAGGGCTCTGATCGAGCCCCCAACTCCTGTGGCCCCTCCACCCAGACTGTAGGTAATTGATTTTCAAGGCTCCCCATGGGACTGATTCAGCATTGGCAGAAAGGAAACAAAACTGGGGACAGAAAATATCCCAGGGGAGTGAGACTGGGGAGGCTAGAAGAGAGCCAGTTTTACACGATCTTGTCCATTAGAGGAGAAAGAAGAGCCATGAGTGACTGATGATGACCCTGATTCTCTTCTCACTGAAGATAGATCTTGGTCCTAAAGAGATGTGGAGGAGCACCAGTCCCTGACTCAGCCACAGAGCCTGATGAGCATGAAGGGACTTTGCTGGGACCCCCAGGTATTCCAGAAGATTTTCTAGATGAGGGGCAGAACTAAAGTATAGGCAGGGGTGGGTGTGTGGACTTCTTTGCCCTCTACACAGCACGCTAACAGCACAGCCTCAGTCAGTCACGAGACTTCTGAGCACAGGGTACAGGGTAGCTGGATTAGAATAACATCTATGTGTTGGCTTTAGGTCCATATTTCCATTTTATGTAGGATTTGATCATAAGAGAAACTGAAAGATCTGGCTTTAGAGCCTGCACTCCTAGCTACCTTGGTCTCTTGGAGGGGAGACCTTGGCTAATTACAGCTCTCTTCCCCTCTTAGAAGACTTCTTTGATTTTATTTCCTTTTAATGGCCCCCAGAGGTCTTGCCCCAGGGATAGGATCTGTTTATGTTCCTAGCTTAGGCTGAGAATTTCCATGGGTCCCAATTATTCACCGTTTCTCCATATCCACTCAATACCAGACAGCAAGGTGTACTTCTTCAATCCATGACTGACCTCTGGCTCAGCTCTATGACTTGCTTTGGCAAATAGGTTGTTAACAGATATGACAAAAACAAGAGTGTGAGGTATGACTGTGGACTTGACCTTGCTGCTTGTACCTCTGCCATGATCAAGGTGAGAACTGCTGGGTAACTGCTATCCTTCCAGCCCCAGTCTCTGCACAGACAAGGATCTCACCTGCACTAAGTCCCATGTTAGCCAGCCTGAAGTACAACTACACTGAACAACCTATACTTAATCACCTGAACAATGAACGTTGATAGCTGTGTTTGATAGGCAGCAGCCTATTTTGGTTGTTATGCTGCAATCTTTGCTCCTAAAACAGAAACTTCAATAGCTGCACTGGCTTTGCATCCAGGAAGAAAGGAAAAAGGAAAAAGTAAAAAATGATTGCAGGTTCCTGCTCAGGTAGAAGCATCCACTGGGAAAATGGAGGGAGTGTTTCCTCCCTTTAGTCCTTATGTCCCATAGCCAGAACTTGGCTAATTACAGCTCTCTCTCCCCACCCCTCCCTTCCCCCTCCCCTCCCCTCCCTCTCCCCCTCTCCTGCTCCCTCTCCCCTCTCTTCTCTCTCCCTCTCCCTCTCTCTCCCTTTCTCTCTCTTTCTGGTGCCTGACAAAGGCTAAATCAGGCAACAGTCCTAAAAAGTATAGGGTTTCATTTTTCCTTCTTCTTGAGAGTTTCATATGGGCAAAAATCTACTCAGCCCAGGAAGACACAGGCATTTTCTGGCTCTCTCGGTGCTGTCCCTCTTTGGCTTACAAGTGTAGGTGGGGTGTGCATCTCAGTTGTGGAATCCAGGGTTGCATTTCTCTGCTGTGACAAGTGGCCTCACCTGAGTTGCTATCTGCATTTGGAAGACAGAGCATATGTTCTGAACCTCGCAGGAAGGAGAAGGTGACGTAATGTCAGCCCCCACAGGGCTCTCAATCAAAAACAGAGTAACAGCTGGAAAAGGAACTCTGCATTCCTACTTTTTCTAGGGAACTCTGATTCCCAAATTTAATTCCTCCTGGGGCTTCTGATCTTCCCAGCTTTTGTGCTGCCTGAGGGGGAGGGAGAGCTTCACCTAAGAAGCCACTGTACCCCCCACCCCCCAGCCTGCCACACCCTGACTCCAGTCAGTACAGGTTCCCTCCGCAGTTGTGGAATCCAGGGTTGCATTTCTCTGCTGTGACAAGTGGCCTGTGTTAACCTCTTCACTCATTCACGGGCTGATTTCTGCATGGTCAGTCAGAGCAATGATTGAAGACAGCAAGACATAGTAATTTAAATATAATATGATCAGATAATAAATAATTCTAAAGGTTATATACTTCCATATAATTATGGACCTTACAGAATTCAGAAAGATATTGCAGACTATATAGAATAGTAGTTATGTAAGCTTTACATGCACACAAATCGAGGTTGTGCAGATGTATTGGTGGATGGAGGGGGTGGGGCATTTCTTTTCTTTCTGAGATAGGACTTTGCTGTGCAGTCCTCAGACTCCTAGAACTCCTCTTGCCTCAGTCTCTCTAGTACTGAAACAAGTGTGCACCACCACACCCAACTTCCACAGTTCAGGTTTGGGCTCTGTAGGTTTGGATGGGTCCAAAGAATCTGTGTCTTGTACATGCTCCCAAATGACATCCGTGCTTCTTATTTGGGGACCACAATTTGAGAGTGAGTGGCTAGGCATTCTCATTTTAAACATGAAAACTACATTTCAAAAACTCAGGCTGTAAGTAACAATACTAGGATTAGATCTTGGTTTTATGATTCTCACCCCATGCTTTCTTCCCTGGTTGAACAGACCCTCATCTTGTGCTGTTTGATAGATTAGCCACAACCACTTGTGGGTGTTTGTGTTTAAATTAAATATCAAAGAAAAGGGAACATTTTGTTGCTCAGTTGCAGTAGCCATAATTCAAGTGCTCAAGGGCCTCATGTGCTTAGTGGCCACTCTACTGTTCTGTTTAGATATAGAGTAATTCCATTGGTGCAGAAAACTCTCCTAGGCAGTGTGGTCCTAGTCTAGTTGGAGGAACCTACAGCATGCATGCCGCAGCCAGCGTTTGTCACCATTGAATGTTCTCAAGGTTTACCATCATTGCCTAAGACAAATGAAAAAGCTTGGGGAAAGTTTATTCTGATTCTTCTACTCCAAGTCTTGATGCCTGTTAGGAAACTGAGCATCAGTCATCACTGCCCACAGCCCACAACTCGGGATTTTTCTTCTTTAGGGAAATGTGCAACTGCATGAAAACTGGGTGCCCAGAAGGGAGGGACTGGCTTCTCATCCATGCCATGGGCATGACTTGCGGCCTGGCAGGTCTGTCACTGACCTTTTACTTGCTGCTCAGGAGCCCGTGTGTGGCTGGCAACGCTGGGCATGCTGACATTGTTCCTGTGGATGTACTTGAGAAACACTTCAGCATTCCGCCGTGCCAGGGTGCAGGCCTGAGAGAGACAAAAGTTTGAGGGCTTTGTGTCCAGCAGGGGTGTGGAATCCAAGACACCAAATAAAGGGTGTCTTCCTCCCACTTTCTAGGGGGCTCGAGGACCTGGAGATGAGAAGGGTGCTGGAGGAATCCAGAAGGCACAGAACTCTGGAGGCCACTTCTGGTCCATGGATGCAACAGGTCCAATTCAAGAGGCTCATGTTCTGATCGTGTTCTTTTATCAAGTAAAGAATTCTTCCCTGTGCCTCTTCCCTTTCCATCTCAGATAAAAACCAGAAGCAGCCAGTTCCTCTGAACCACCTATGTGTTGTTTTATCATTATTTATAATTGCTTCCTTTTCCTAGAATGCCTTTCCTATGACCGCTGGTGTAAGCCCAGAGAGCATAGTCCAAGGTAATGTTAGTTTAATTTAGACTTGAGAAAGTAAAAATTTTGAAGTAAACATACCTGTTAACCATACATTCTAAACCTAAGTGGAATTTTTTTTTTTTTTGAGACAGGGTCTTGCTTTGTAGTTCAGGCTGTCCCTGAGCTCACTATGTAGCCCAGGCAAGCCTTGAACTCAGCAATCCTCCTGTCTCTGCCTCCTGAGGGCTGGGATTATAGATTATAGGCGTGAGCCACCACACCCAGCACTGTGGTATGTGGTTACTGGAGATCGAATTCAGGACCTTGTGTTTGTGAGGCAGGTGCCTGAACCACTGAGCTAAATCTCCGGCCTGTAAATGGAAGTTTTTAAACAACATTTTTCAAATTAGAGTGTCTGTTAAGCTCTACTTATCTAAATAACGCTAACATGCATCCTTTGAACCATTGTTTAAGATTCATATCAGACATGAGAAACTGAGATAACAGCTCAGGTTTTCTCTGCTGCCCTGATGGACAGGGCCAAGACCTCAAAAGGGTGGTCAGCAGGAAGCAGTCAGATCTAGATTTATGTCTACTCACAGCATTTCTAGTTTCCCTGGAGACTATATACTTTCTTCATTTTTCTAAAATGTAAGCTTTTCCTCCTCTGCATGCTAGTACACCAATTTTTATCTGTAGTTTCCAGATTTAAATTATCTTTAGACTAAATTGTTAAATTTTAAATCTTCTTATATTTAAGCATGTGAGCCCACAAATTATAGGATTAGAGATTCTATACAATTTATAATTGTACTGAAATCAGAAACAAAAACTGGT
>PVIC010001912.1:0-18940 GCA_004025085.1 Thryonomys swinderianus
AAAAAAAAAAAGAGGCTGAGTGGTCTCAGGACACTTTGGAAAATGTGTAAACAAGATGGAGTTAAATGTATAGTTTTCTGACACTTAGCTAAGAAATGGAAGATACACATACATGCACGTATTATGTATATGTGTACTATATGTGTATACACCTGAATCTACTTATACTTTACAATAGAAGGTTAGTTCACTATAAAAAGCAGTTTATGTGATTTCCCATGGGAGAAATGAGACCAAAGCTATACTTTCTTGAATATACTTTGCTTTTATACTTCATTTTAATCCATAAAGTTATATGTGTGTGGGCAGGGATGTAGCTCAGGGTTTCTGGCACCTGCCTTGCAAGTGCAAGGTCCTGAGTTTGATCCTCTATACCAGAAAAAAAGCCATATATGTGTACGTGTGTGCATTTGTGTGTCATATATATCACATGAATCTTTATTAATTTTAAAGTATGATAAATATGTTTATTTAAGGAAATGGATACTGACATTCTTATAAATTAAAAAGCCAATTCTCCCCTAAATAAAGAATGAAGGAAAATTCCACTTATTATCCCATAATGAGAAGAGGGTGGAGAGTCAGAGAAGAGAGGAAATAGAGAGGGGGAGAGATATAATTCTATCACAAACACAGATTTTTAAAAATAAATCCCTAAAAATGGAAAGCAAAATAAAGCAAATGATCCCAACCAAAAGAGAATCAGGCCGTGGCACAGCCACACACAGAGAACCTATTTAAAGTGACTTGAAAGCACAATAATTTGATAGCTCATCCCTACTGGGATATGTCCTATAGGCAAAAACTAAAGTGCAAAAAAAATCTTAAGCTACTATCAGAAATCATATGTGTCACCAGGAGTGTGACGACTGCTTTTGGAGACTGATGTTTACAAAGTAGAATAGTGAGGAATTCTTTTGAGATTGTGAATGACCACAATTTTTCAGTGCAGGAGAAAAGAGATCGATGAGTTAAGTAAAAATCCTGTACTTGAATTGGAACTGTTAGTGTAATCTTATGCGGTCTTGTAAACAAATGCTATTGTCTACTCTGCCCCCTGAAAAAGCTCAGTCATAGTAAATAGGTCAGTAATACCAAGCTCACAGATGATGGTCCCAATGCCATTTGCCCTAGTAGGCAGCTGGACTTTGCACCCTTGAGGGATCTAGGGCTGGAAATACACCTGTCCTGAGCATCTGAGCTTCTTTTTCTGAGTAGTCAATTTGATGAGGTTGCCAAGGCCAGAGAAACAGGTAAATAATAGTTATAATAGACTGAAGTCACACTCAGTATGCTCATACCCACTAGCTCATAATGCAAAACACAACAAAGTATAGTGGTCACCTTTAGAGGAAAATCAATTCACCTGAAATTCACGCTTTATCGTGTTTCCTCACATTAATTGCACTTCCAGGTGCCACTGCACCCTTGTGGAAGAGATGTCTAAGACTCCTCCAGCTAAAAAAGACAAGGGATGATGAAGTCAAAATACTAGCACTGGGTAGCTTGGTAGTAGTGCCTGCTTAGCATTCGAGAGGCTCTGGATTCATTCCCAGCGCCATAGGCACAATACCTTTGTCACATATTAAGTTATGAAATATACTGAGATCTTCCTTTCCACTGATTTGTCTACTCTTATGGTAATACCATGTTGATTGTATTACAGACACACACACATGCACATTTCTATGTGCACACGTATACACCTAAGTAAGTCAATAGAGATAATAGTGCTAAACAATAACAAGAGACAATCAGGCTCTCTGTGCCATCACGTAGAATGAATACTTGCCTGAAAATTAAGCCTGAATTGAATCAAATCTCTTGATTGAGCCACCAACATGTGAGAACTACAGGAGACAGAGGTAAACATTACATGACACCACAAAGGTGCAATTATCAAAATTCAGGCCAGAAAAATGCAAATGGACAACCGATCTGTTTTCAGTAAGTTGTCAGAAAACATGTGACACCTGAGGAGTTCTTGGATTGAAAAAGCTTCCAACTGCCATTACCATCTATCACCTCCAATTACACTTCACAGCCATTTTTAGATCCTAAGTTTAGCAGGGAAGTGAAATAATTGTGAGACAATTTGGGGAATTAGAATAACAACTAGACGTTTAGTCATATTAGGAAATTATTATTTTTAAGATGTGATAAATGGTTTTTAAAAATACATACTGTTTAGAGATTTAAAAATAATAATTACCCTCCTTAAGTAAATAGCTATAGCAAACTTCCTTTTGTTATAGCAGTAGTTCTCTTTTTGAGGGCTAAAATAAAATTATTTTAAAATTTACATGGAAATAGAAATGCTTGAGTAGAAAGAAAAGTATGCAGAAGATAAATAATGAGAAACTTGCCTTCAACTGAAAGTTGCTGTGATAAAAATCACTGTAATACAATCAACATGGTATTGGCATAAGAGTAGACAAATCAGTGGAACAGAAGAGTGAATCCAAAAATAGATCTCAGTATATATCATAATTTAATATGTGACAAAGGTAGTATTTCAGTTCTATGGGAAAGAATGGTTTATTTAATAAATAGTGCTGGCATAACTGGCCATTCATCTAGAGCAAAAATGAATTTGTGTGTCAATTTTACAAGAAACCCAAAAATAAATTCCAATGGATTAAAAACTTAAATATGAGCAAGTCTTAGAAAAATATATAGGTGGCTATTTGCAAATATAAGGGCCAGAAAACATCTCTTTAACTAAAACCAGAATCCCAGGAAGTGCAAAAGATAGACATATTTGATTATATCATAGTTTAAAACTTTTAAATTGCAAAAGATATCAAAACAGAACACATGGCTCCTGAGAAAAATATGTGAAATGTAGATAGCACATAAAGGGTAAATATTTCTTATAGACAATGAATTCTTGCAAATTGATAAGCAAAAATAAACCATTCCATTTTTAAAAGGGGAAATAGACATAAACAGGTAATTCACAGCCACATCCAAATGGCTAACACACATATTAAAGTTATCCAAGCTTACCAGAATCCAGAGAATTGCAAATTAAAATAATGAGCTATTACTCTACATCCATCAGACGTAATAATTAAAAAGAACAATATTATTTATTTCACATGGATTGCTTATGACAATGTCAATTATTATTGCTTTTTTTTTTTTAAAGACCCAGTCTAACAGCATCTATTCAAATAAAGAATCCAGAGAGGCCCTGACCCTTTGATTACATTCCAGGGTATGCAGCCAATAGAAATAAAACAAAGAATACAGAAGATTATATGTTAAATTACACTGGCAAAAATTAACGACAAAATAAACTTACATCCATGAAGAAATAATTGAATAAATTGTGAATCTGCACCATAAAATGCTGTGCAGCTACAGTCAAGAGGAATGAGAACTACTCTGAATTAGAAGGATTACAGTGGGTGTTGAATGCAAAAGGCAAAACAGAAAATTGCATGTATTTTGGTTCTCAGAGAAAAGGCAGTATAGAAGATCTGTGTGTATGTATAAATGTATATATCTGTATACAAACTCCTGTTTATTTATGATTCCATGAGTTTGGAGAAATATATGGAATGCTGTACATGCTGTTGTTAACAGGGGCTATGCCAACTTGGCAATGGGGAGGGATGGGAAGGGAGAGCTGCTGAGAGGAAAAGAGTGGAAGAAAAAACTAAATTTCTTTCCAAGTAACTTAATGATATTCTAATAATGGATGTATATCAGTGTGTTTATACATACTATGCATATATAGTAAACCTATATAAAATGGACATGTGTCTGAATATATAGGATATGACATATACATATAAGGAGAACAAACTGGCACTGATCCCCATCTATCCTTGTATTTGTAGGTATCTCTTTGATTTGCTATTAATGTATGGGATGAGTCTATTTTGTTAAAGCAAAGCACACAGAAATGCACTTGTGTATCTGTGGCCTGAGCAAAGGCTTGTAATGTTGACTGAGCAGTGAAAAAGACGTGAAGGTATCAATGCCAAGCTCTTAACATTTGTTACCTCTGAGTGGGTTGAATAGTGATGAACTTTCGCTTCACATGTCATTGTACTGTTTTACTTGCTCAATGTGTCTGAATTGCTTTCAAATTTGAGAGGGAAAAGGAAAAAACAAAGTCCCTCATCAAAGGACAGGACACTCATGGGACATCTATTTCAGATGAGGGCAACCCTATACAAATAGTTGGCCAGGCCAGGCATGGGTTACCCATGACTTTTTCTTTCAGAACCTTACACTCAATGTATCAGGATATTCTTTTTCTTTTCTTTTCTTTTCTTTTTTTGAGACAGGGTCTCGCTTTGTAGTTCAGGCTGGCCCTGAGCTCACTCTGTAGCCCAGGCAAGTCCCGAACTCAGCAATCCTCCTGTCTCTGCCTCCCAAGTGCTGGGATTACAGGTGTGAGTCACCACACCCAGCACTGTGGTATGTGGTATTGATTGCTGGTGGGCGTGAGTCACCACGCCCAGCATTCTATGTGGTTACCGGGGATCAAACTCAGGACCTTGCGCTTGTGAGGCAGGTGCCAGAACCACTGAGCTAAATCTCTGGCCCAAGATATTCTGTTTCTTAAAAACAAAACAAAACAAAAAAAAAATAAACAGAATTGACCACTTCAATTCACCAGCTTGGCTGACATCCTGGTCCGAGTTACTATTTTCTCTTACTAGGAGTACTGATCTATGTTTATTTGTTGCCCTCCCCAGTCAGTCCTCAAAATGTACTGTGTTCAGCCCTTTTGCATTTATATATTAAGTCACATTACTCTTTGTTCAAAACCCTGCATTCTCTTTCTCTTCCTATGTACCTGTTCCCCTGTCACTGCCCCCATTTCACTGAGAGTAAACCCGAAGTCCACACAAGATCGATGCAGTCTAACCTCTGGGACCCATCAGACGCATCATCTCTACCTTACCCTCCTGTGCCCACTCCGGTTTTCCAAAGTCCCTCCAACATGTCCGGTATGTTCTTCCCCACCCTGGTGCGATCACACTCACTGTCCTTCCTGCATAGGGTGCTCCTCTTCCAGAACGCTGCTTGTTCAAACTCTCCTCTCTCCTTGTCAAGACCTACCCTGACCATCTTGTGCAACATGCGCCTTCCTAACCTGATGATGGTCACCTTTGCTCTGATCTACTTCTTCACTGTCTACAGACTCATCTTTTCTGTGATACTGAAATGTTTTATCTTTTCTTTTCTTTTTTTTTTTTGTCTCATCCCACTAGAAAATAAGCTCCAAAAGCCCAGAGTCTTGCTTTGTTCACTGACGACTTCAAGGCCTACAACAGTGCCTGGAATATCAAAGATGTTTATAAATACTTGATAAGTAAAAGAATGAATTACAACTCTGGACAGCTGAGGCGGGAAGATTGTTAAGTTCAAGACCAGCTTTACCAAGACTCAATCTCAATGAAATCAAACCATATAAAATAAGTAATAAGATAAAATAAAACAATGAATTAGTGCATTGGATTGGGTCTGAGGATGGAACTTCACTGAAACCAGTCCTCCTACATTTTAAAGCTATGCTGTTCTCTGGTTTTTTCCTTACAAATATAATCCCTGTTGCATTCTCTCCTTTAGGAATATTTCCAAATTGCTGGCTCATTGATGGAGATGTCTACTGCGTTCTGCAGACTTTAAAATGTAACTTTTGGGTGATTTCATAGGATTTGTCAAGGAAGTAAAAGCAGATCCATGTGTCACTTGCCTACAACTATTCAACACTGACCTAAGAGAATTCAGAATCTGTTAGTGCGAGTCCATGTCTCCAAATCTGAGGAAATCGAATTAAGTTCCTTGACTTTGGGCCTTGGCAACCCTACCTATACAAGGCCATCTTTTAAAACCCAGTTTGGGGCCCACCTAACTACCCTTCCTCTAATTTTTGTGGTTCCAGCTCTCTTGGAGTACCACTGCCCACACAAGCCAAGATATGATGAAGTGTGCTTTTAATTCAGAGAGGAAATGAATTGCGTAAGTGCTGGATGATAAAAATGAGGTTCTAATGCCTGACACTACATTTCCTTCCTTCTAATCGGCTCAATCTGAAAAATCAAAGATATCCACCCACATCCTTAGGGAACTCATTGAAAATCTTATGCAGCTGAAAAAATTTCTAATCTCTTTTTACCATGGCTCTAGTAGTCAATTAAAGACTTTTCAAAGTGTAAAATGTGCATTTTTATGTCTGTTTTCAAAGTTGCTAAAGACTAGATTTTGACCATTGACTTCTGTGCTGAATATGCATGCCCTGTGAAGAAAGTTTGGTTAATTTGAGAATTTAGGAATGTGCGAAACTATTTTTATCTAACTTTCTAACAGCACAGCATTTCTAAACCTTTAAAAACTTATATTCTCCATAGTTTTAGTTCTTAAATGTAATTTCATGACTATGTTGGAATCTGAGGGAAGAAGTGTTCACAGCCCATTTGCCCAAAGCCAACAATGAATTAATACACATCACAAGATCACACAGCTGTGACAAAAATTATCATTATTGTTATTATTATTATTTTTTTGGTGGTATTGGGGATCGAACTCAGGTCCTTGTGCTTTCAAGGTGGACCTGGTACCACTTAAGCTAAATCCACAGCAAAAATTATTATTTTTTAAGAAAGTGGCTTGCACTCTGATTAGTACTATCAAATAATACAGAAAAGAGATCATGAAACTTAGCTGAGTCACCACCTAACCTGTGAACAAAGGATGAAGGAGACCGGTTGTTCTAGATCTTTATGTTTGGCCTGGAAACCTATACCCTGGCCTGGTTGCTAATAGTCCTATCCTTCTCATTCACTTTCTGAAAGATTCTCCAAATAAACCCTACAGATTGTCGACCATTATATAGATCATCATACAAAAAGTTTCTCTTTCTTTGGAAAAACCTGTGGGCTTGAAGGCCCTTATCTTATTTTGGAGTTTATTTCCATTGTTCTAGCACTGTGATCATAAATAAATTCCTCCAAAAAAGATTATTTTTACTTTGCTGTAGAACACATTTTCTTTTAATCAACATTAGTGGATATGGAAAATCATTGCACATCAACAATTGGGGACAATGTACAAGTTCTTTCTTTGATCTGTTCTATTTTAACTTTTACTCATGAAAAATGGAAACTACTTTTCACTTCTCATCATTTTTGGATGCTATTCAGAAATTCCATGTGACTGTTGAAATGTGCTGTCCAAAATGGGACCCCATTTGCTAGATCTTTGTAGAGATGGTAACTTCTGAAAGACTGAAACAATAGGAGAAATTAAACAGGAAGTGACAGATTTAACTGTAACATTTTTTGTGTTATGTACTATGAAAATTAATAAAACTGGCTGAGTAAGTATTTGTATCACATTAATATCAGGTAAAAATTCATATATCTATACTATCTAAATTCACTCACATGAATGAAAACTTTATATAAAATATACAACTTAATGAATACTTTTGCAATAAAAATAAATTATTTTAAATTAAAATCATCCTTTTGAATAACAATAGACTCTAACAGATACATGAATAGACAATATTGCTATTGTCCAACACTCATTTCCAAATCTATTTGTCATGTCATTTCACTGAAACCCCCCAAAAAACCTTAATAAATAAGCTCTTTTCCAAACTCCATGATTCCATATTCTGTAACACATTCTATTACCCGTGTTATAGTGGTCACTACCTAAATCAGAACTTTTTTTATAACTATCTCCCCTATTAGAAATGATCACCTGATAAGAAGGTAACAGATGGGCCGGAGGGTTGGTTCAGTGGTTCCGGCACCTGCCTCGCAAGCACAAGGTCCTGAGTTCGATCCCAGTAACCACATAGAATGCTGGGCCTGGTGACTCACACCCACCAGCAATCAATACCACGTACCACAATGCCAGGCGTGGTGGCTCACGCCTGTAATCCCAGCACTCAGGAGGCAGAGGCAGGAGGATTGCTGAGTTCCAGGCTTGCCTGGGCTACATAGTGAGCTCAGAGCCAGCCTGAACTATAAAGCGAGACCCTGTCTCAAAAAAAAGGAGAAGGTAACAGAAGAAGGACTATGTATTTGGTTCATTTTTTCTTCATTGCATAACATGGTATGTCCTTGAAAATAACTGATAGAGTGGGTTAGTGTGTGCTAAGCTAAATTTAAGTAACAGCCATAGTTATAGGGAAGACTGCCTCAAGCTCTCAATTGAAGATCCACATACTGTAATGTTATATTCTGACCTAAAGTGTCCCTTCAAAGTCTCCTGTGATTGGAAGGTGATTGGATCATGGGAACTCTACACTTGTCAGTTGGATTAGTCTGCTGGAATTATGATTTAAATCTGAAATCGCCCAAAACCTCATGTGTTTATCTATGGGGGTTTCGGAAGGTGATTGCATTATATAGCTGACTTGCTGTCAGGAGGTGTGGCCTGCTCAGAAGAGGTGGTGCACTGTATGACCCGGAAGATGCTTGGGGCCTTCCTGGCTCCTGCTGCCACTCTTGCTTCGGGTCTGCTATGTCTTGGACAACTCTCCTCCCCCTTCCTCCTCCGCCATGCTGTTTTACCTTGGGAGGAATCTGTCAATGAGCTGAAATATGAGCCACAGTAAAATAACTATACTTTTAACTTGCAAGTGTTTTGTCCTAGCAAAAAAGAAGGTGACTGAGCCAGTGAGTCTGGAACTGACTTCTTCTTTTTTATTTTTTTTGAGACAGGGTCTCACTTTGTAGTTCAAACTGGCCCTGAGCTCACTAGACAAGCCTGGAACTCAGCAATCCTCCTGTCTCTGCCTCCTGAGTGCTGGGATTACAGGCATGAGCCACCATGCCCAGCACTGTGGTATGTGGTATTGAGTGCTCGTGGGCATGAGTCACTGGGCCCAGCATTGTTATATGTGGTGGTCAGGGATCGAACTCAGAACCTTGCATTTGTGAGGCAGGCGCTAGAACCACTGAGCTAAATCTCTGGCCCTGGAACTGACTTCTTAGGAAATGGGGCCTGGTTAGATGTGGTTCCCTGGGGGATAATTTGGAAGAGTGTATTATCATGACCAGGTCCTCACTGCTTTCTCCTTCTCACCTGTGGTGGGGTAATCAGCTTTGATTCATTATTCCCTTTCTACCATGTAATTTCTGCCTTGGAACTAGTCAACTATGGGTTGACTACTAAAAATGTGAAACAAAATAAACCTCTCCTCCTTTAAGTTGTGAAAAACTGGGTATTGTGTGCCAATTTTGGAAAAGGCGATTCATGCAGATTTTTATACCAGCAGTGGGAACTTTGCTATGACTTTACCTGATCATGTTGTTCAGAAGCCTTTGGAACCAATTTGCAGGAAGAGTTTGGAAAAAAGTTTAGTGATGTGAACCAGAGAAGCTGAGCTACTGCCTGAGCTGATGGCAGACCCTGGCATCAACTGCATGGTGTTGGTATTTAGGGCATGCAGACTGTAGGGGTTATGGGGCCATGGAGGCTTTCACCCAGATTTCACAAGAAGGCCCAGGAGGCTCGGCAGTGCGGCCTTGAAAGGGCAATGTGTGAGGTTGTGAGGGTGAGGCTGAAAGCGTAGTGGGCAACCATGGAATTTGGAGAAACCAGAAAAATGGAATGTCTGCTGAGGAAAGCTGCAGCCAGCAAGTACAGCCAGCCCACGAAAGAAGACATGTGGGCTGCAACCCCCAAACTGACAGGAGTGGGGCTGCCTGAGCCCTTTCAAACTCATATCTCACCACAACCTACCCCAGATGTGGACGTGGAGCCATAGGATTGAATGCTTGCTCTGTAGGCTTTCAGTCTTGCTTTGGTCCCATTCCTTTTTGACCTTCTATTTCTCCTTTTTGAGTTGAGAATGGTTGCTCTGTTCTGTTTCATGTTGGAAATGTTTAACTTTCTTTTTGATTTATTTTTTACAGTTTTACAGAGGCTCAGAGCAAAGAATTTGCCTTGAGTCTTGGAGATATTCAGTTTGGACTTCTCAGTAATGCCAGAACTGTTTAGACTTTTGCAAGTCCTAGAGGTGGACTGAAGGCATTTTGCATAATGAAATGGACACGAGTCTTTTGGGAACTGGAGGTGGAATGTTATGGTTTATATCTAAACTGTCCCTTCAAAGTTCATGTGTCTGGAAAATGATTGGATCATGGGGACGCTATACTCATCAGTGAATGAGTCTGCTGATGAGTTCAGGCACAGTGCCCCTGAGCAAACCCCTATCCCCTGGAAGGGAGTATTCTTGTCTGTAGCGCCTTTTCTCTCTCTGCTTGATGGCTGCATGAGTTTAATAGCTTTTCTCTGCCACATCTTTTTATACGCAATTTCTGCCCTGGAGTCAAACCACCATGGACGGATCCTCTGCAAGCCATGAAGTAAACATCTCCTCCTTTAGGCTGTGAGTGTTGGGCATTGTGTCTCAGAGACAAGAAAATGATTAAGACACACATTGATATTTATGAAAGGAGGTTTTTCAATATATGGATAGATGTGTTTCTTTCTTCTAGGAACTGAAAACATATGAACATTCTTAAAAAGGTATTAAATGATATCTCCTAAAATTAGTTTATTGAATCAAAGTTATATCAGTCAGAATGTAAGGTTTTTGGATGGGGAATTTAGCTCAGACAGAAAGGGTTTTAAAAAGTTGAAAAAATTATTGAAAAGTTAATTTCAAAAAAGCACACATGGAAGAAGAACTATAAAAACAATCTGTAAGTAAAAAGAATAATGAGGGAAAATACATCTATCAAATGTTTAAATACTTCATTACATTGCAGTAGTTAAAATGCTATACAGTGGTATGAAGACAGAAATATTCTATTAAATAATGGCAAGTACAGAAATGAGCAAAAGTGTATATAAACATTTTAGGATAAAGAAAAAAAAACAAAAGATAAACAAGAAACAAAGAAAAATGTTGCAACATTTTAATATGCAGAGTTCCTAGCAATCCACATGCAAGACTAATGACCCAATACAGACAAGTAAAGCATATGAACACAAAATTCAGAGGAGAGCAGTGAGTGACTAATACATCTATTAAAGAATAACAAGAGAATCAAAATAAAACATCAAGATTACCTACCAGATTAGCACATTAAAAAAATTAATGACATACAATGCTGACCATAGAGAAGGGAAAAATCTCTAGGATATTTGGAGAGCAACTTGACAATATTAATAAAAAGATTTTAGCTGGGGATATAGTTCAGTGGTAGTGCTTCTTTGTGGTTAGACTTCAAAGTTACTTTTGCCAGTGGGTTCACCAGAAATCAGTTTCCTTTTCTCAGTGACTCAGTCTTTTTTCTATTTCACTTTTCTAAATCCTGACCAGGGACCATGATCCTGGCTTTTCCCTAAGTAGGGACTTCTGTTCAGGTGGGCGATACCACCCCATCACACTAGTTAATCAGTTCTCTATCACTGAGATGAAATACCTGGGCAAAACAATTTAGGGGAGGAAAGATTTCTTTTGGTATTTAGTTTTGAAGGTTTTAGTTTGTGGATGGAAGCGTCTCTTGCCTTAAGCCTGTGTTGAGGCAGAAATGTCAGGACAGAAGAGTGTGGCAGAAGATAGAGAGAAGTCAAAGAGCAAGAAGGAAGGGTCCAGGGACAAGATATTATTCCCAAGTTCATGTTCTCATGATATACTTCCTTCAACTAGACTCTACTTCCTATTTCTTTTTTTTTTTTTCTTTTTTGAGACAGGGTCTCGCTTTGTGTTCAGGCTGGCCCTGAGCTCACTATGTAGCCCAGGCAAGCCTTGAACTCAGCAATCCTCCTGTCTCTGCCTCCCGAGTGCTGGGATTACAGGCATGAGCCACCACACCCGGCCCTGTGGTATGCGGTATTGATTGTTGGTGGGCGTGAGTCTCCACGCCCAACATTGTATGTGGTTAGCGGGGATCGAACTCCGGACCTTGCACTTGCGAGGCAGGCGCTGGAACCACTGAGCTAACCCTCCGGCCCTCTACTTCCTATTTCTATCATCTTTCAACAATCTCATCTTTTATTTTTTTTTTTGAGACAGGGTCTCGCTTTGTAGTTCAGGCTGGCCCTGAGCTCACTATGTAGCCCAGGCAAGCCTTGAACTCAGAAATCCTCCTGTCTCTGCCTCCTGAGTGCTGGGATTACAGGTGTGAGCCACCATGCCCAGCAACAATCTCATCAATTTATCATTTCATCAATGGATGAGTGCCCTTGATTCAGTGACAGGCCTGATGATCCAATCATTTCCTCAAAAGCCTTTGAGGAACAAAGCCTTCAACACAATGATCCTCTTTGAGGGGGGCATATATGTTAAATATCAACCATAGAACACAAACTAGGCACTGCTCCACTTACAAAGGGGAACCTGAACATCCATGCTATTCATATTTCCTTAAAATATCTGACGTGAACAGTCCCTTGTGTCAGTTTCTGACCTATCCTCATTTTTCATTCTCTCCCTGCAGTCTCATGGTGTCCTTTAGACTTGATGGGTATGCAGTACTTCCTTCTACAAATATGGCTTCCCTTTGCATGTTCCCCCAACTCCTATTCTCATGAAGGTTTTAAAAGAGGCTGGACATTCTTTGACACTCCTTCATTCCAGAGGTAAATCCCAGGCTACCCATAGCCTTAATCTTTGGAGACCATAAAACAGCATGATGACTTGGGCTTCCAAAAACTTCCAACAAACCTCCATCTTGCCTCGGTAGGTCTCAAATCTGTCCCCTTCTCTATTATTGCCCTGTATTCTTCATATCCATTCCTCTTCCAGGTACCCTGCTGTTCCCTCCCCTGCCTTCTAGCTTATTCGGGGTGTTCTTAACCCTTCTCTAAACTGACACTTTTTTTCACTCTAAACTTCCCTACTTGGGACTCCCAGGAGATAGTAGTTAAATTAGCTGGAAGTTTGCAAGCTGGTTGACTTCACAGGGATAACTGGAACTTGGACACAGTGCGATATTTATTTAGGGTATACCCCAAGCTGGTTGTCACCATAAATACTTTCTGACACACCACTGCCAACCTCTTTATGATTTCACTTTCTCTCCTGTTGCCTCACGCAACCTCTGTCTAAATTTAATTCATAAACCATTTCCGCTTACCATGGAATCTTAAAACATTTGCATTGGAAGATACAAAACAGTTAAGAGTAAGCAGCATCACCCCTGGAAGCCTTCATCTCCCATCTGTAAAATGGTGATAGCAACATCTTCCTTGTGAGTTGTGGTGGAGTGAAATGCAGTCACACACGTCGGCACTCAGCACACAATCACGTTGGCTCGTATCACTCACACGCTCCTCTGTAACCGCCCAGGTTGGGTTACTCTCTTGTCATCTGACACTTCTGAGAGCTGTCATCTGTTGAATAGCTGGCACCAATGACTCATCAGTGAAATATGTTTTAAGCTGGAGAAATGAACTTAAGGTGGGGGGGGGGGTGCAGAGAAACTCACATAAGCCAGCCCTTACTCTTCTATAACTGAATAGAATATGAAAGTCAGGTCTCTCCTGCAGTGCTTGGCCCTGAGAAATCTGGGACTATTCCAAATGCAGATTCTTAGATCGTTTCCACGTTGGCCCTCGCTCGGACAAAGGTATACTTCTGGGACCACCCGCCTGGCATTTGTCTCTATTCAACTTTGCCTTCATTTTCTAGGGCCAGCTTTCCCAGTGCTTAGGTCATTGTCCACTGAGGTCACTTTGAAAAGGCTGGGCAAGGCCTGTTAACAACACTTATCTCTCCTCCAGAGTCTAAAATAAGGTGCTCCGGCCTGTACATCATTCAACATGGAAGAGGGCTGGCAAAATGTTTTGCTTAATGGAATTTATATCTTACTCTTCCTCTAAGACTGATTGTACTTGGAATAGAAATATTTTTGTACACCAATGTTATTACATTTGGTAAGATTAATTGCCTCTACTTTTTAAAAAACATCTTTGTGGCTAACAAGGATCTCAAGAAATGCATAAAGTAAACATAAAATACATAATGTGAGAAAAGTAAAAGGTATATTTAGTTTTGGAAAGTACCAAGGGATTTTTTTTTAATTTCTCCAGGGTTCCTATGGGTTATTTATTGTCAAATTATGTTTACTAACATTAATTCTCATCCAACAAAAATTATTTATCCTATGCATCCCTGTTATCCCTGCACTCTGAGACCCTGAGGCCAGAGGATCACAAGCTTGAGCCCAGCTTAGGGACTCACCTCAAATCCAAAGCCTTTTGAAGGGCCGGGGATGCAGTTTGGTGCGAAGGCACCGCATTTCATCTATTTTAGTGTATCTGTCCTGAGTTTGACAGGTACATGCGCTGCGTTAGCGTCACACAGTGCAGATACAGGAATTTCTATTCTGCTTGCCTGTTCCCTACGACCCTCATGGCCACTCTCCTTCCCCCAACCACTGATCTAGTCTCTGTCCCTAAAGACTTGTCCTTCTGAGGAGGTCATGTCAATGGGAATTGTATGGTATGCAGCCTTTCAGTCTTTCTCTTTTTTAGTGAGCACACCAGAGACACACATGCATGTTGAGCTTGTATTAGTACAATCAGGCATCACCAATGACATTTCTGGCAACAGACTGCATGAATGGTGGTGGGGCTGTAAGATTATAATGGAGATGGAAAAACTCTAGCTTGTAGTGATCATAGTCATCATAAAGCCCCATGTTTGTGGTGATGCTGGTGTAAATAATGCTATTTTGTCCATAAGAAATACAGCAAACTGGGGGTAGTGGTACATGACTGTAATCTTAGCACTCAGGAGGCTGAGGCAGGAGGATTACTGTGAGTTTGAGGTCAGTCTGAGCTATACACCGAGACCCTGTCTCAAAAGCAAGCAAGCAAACAAAAAACCCAACCAAACAAACTAGAAAACAAAAACTACATAATACTTGATCATGATAATAAATGTTACTGGGTTATATGTTTTCTAGGTTATATTTTTTATAGTTATTTTTAAATGTGTTCCTCATACTGACAAATGTTTACAATATAACAGTCTGCCAGGGCTGGGGGTGTAACTCAAGCAATGCAGCACCTGCCTGGCAAGTGTGAGGCCAAGTTCGATACGGGTACCAAGAGAAAGAAGGAAAGGAAGAAAGGAAGAGAGGAAAGAAAGAAAGAAAGAAAGAAAGAAAGAAAGAAAGAAAGAAAGAAAGAAAGAAAGAAAGAAAGAAAGAAAGAAAGAAAGAAAGAAAGAAAGGAAGGAAGAAAGAAAGAAGGAAGGAAGGAAGGAAGGAAGGAAGGAAGGAAGGAAAGAAAGAAAGAAAGAAAGAAGAAAACAAAGAAAAAGAAAAGAAAGAACAAAAGAAAAACAGACCTGAAATAGTCTGCCAGCTGTGGCCTCACCCATCTTGTGTTTGCTGCATCTTTTGATCCCTTTGTTTCAAGAGAAGCAAGGAACTGTGGGTACATGGTGTAATTCCAGCCCTCTGGGAGGCTGAGGCAGGAAGTTTGAGCTCAGCCTGGACAATTTAGTGAGAACTTTCTTCAAAATAAAAATAAAAAGGGGCTGAAGATGTAGCTCAGTGCAAAAGGCCTAGGTTCAGCTCCCACTACTGCCCTCAGAGGCCCCATGGAGTGACTGACACACAGACATATGCCTCAGTCTAGATTCGTGTACGTCCGCGTGTGCGGTTGGCGCAGCGATGGAGTGGCCTGAGCGCTTGTCTCAGAAGCATCCTCTTTGTCTGCGTGTGACCGCACTTCGCTCATTTTCTTGCTGAGTTGCATTCCACCATAGGAAAGTAGCTTACTTTGTTTATCTGTTGACCAGTCGGAGGACACTGGGATGGTTCCCAGTTCGCGGCAATTATGAATAAAGTCACTATAAATATTGGCATTCAGGCTTTACATAAACAAAACTTTACGTTTCTCTTGGGTTCATTCCAAGGGCCGTTTTCTTTCCTTCCCCTACTCTGAGGTTTCCTCATTATCCTCAGAAGTCAAAACCCTGGGGATCTAAGCTTTGCTTTTCTAATGTACTGCATGTGCGGTGTGCATCCCGGAGCCAGAGAGCAGTTTCACTTTTAAGTCTCTCGACAGCTGACACACCCTCTGTAGGGACAAGGAGTAAAGAATAAACAGGGACAAAGAGGGGCAATCGACTCGGGAAGGCGAAGTGAGGAAAAGTAAGGCAAGCACGTACGAGACAGGGCTTCTGTGTCAGGTGCTGTAATTAAGGGCTTCTTCTTAATTAGCAGCCCAGCTGCCTGTAAAATTGAATTGTGCTTCTCTGCTTATAAACTGGAATCATGACTCATGGAGTTATGATTTGCTTAAATCCACTCTTGCCATTTGTGCGTATGAGCTGATGTAGTGCAGCTGATATCTGGACTAAAGGGAGATGATTAGGAGATCTCTGGTCACCAGAGATTTCTATTAATAATTCTATTCAAATAAGAGTCGTAGCTCAGCTTTACTCAGTGCTGTATACCAGTGCTGGCCATGTACCAGTACTGCTGGGAGGACTTCACATAGGCCCGCTCATCTCATCCTCATGACAAGTTCAAAGTCAGTGGTGATGTTCTCTGCTTTGCAGATTTTATGTCATCTGAGATACAGAGTCATTAAGAATAGCAAGCTGCAAAGCAGGAATAAAAATGCAGGCCATGTGTCACATGCACCCATTTCCTTTACCACTAAGCTGTCGTGCCTTTATATACTTGCCGTGAAAAGTCAAATCACTGGCATCTCTTCTTTAGCCTTCATACAGGTCCCACATGGTGACTTCTTACTATCCCTATTTCACAGATGAGAGACTCGAGACTCAGAGAAATTAAGAAACTAGGTCAAGGTCCTCCAGCGGGTGACTGGCGGAATGGAAATGGCATGCGAGTGACTCCCCCCCCCCCGCCACCTCTCCCTGCCTCTAATGACATACTTGGTTTGCCTTGGACCTGACCTGAGCTGAGAGACTGTCGAAGACACGAAATGAAGATGAATTTGTCCCAGTCTCTGCTAACCTTGCCGCCAGGGCTCAGCAGGTGCCGCCCAGAGTTTCTGCTTCCACGCAGCCCGCAGGCCCCCAAGGGGAGCTCTTTGGCGACTGGGAGGCCTAGTGTTAAGATATTCTTATTTTTACCACGCCTTTTCTCAAACAATAAACTCCCCTGGGAAAGTTGGAAAAGAATAAAAATAAACACTTGTTATGGATAGATTTATAATAGATGTCCTTTCGCATTCATTTGACTCAGATTTCCTTAATAGGCCGTGTATTCTGGGTGCCATGCTTGCTCTAATTAGTTTTTTCATCATGTGATTGTTGGTCTCTGGAGGGAGAGAAAGCTTGCAAGTGTGAGCTCCAGCTAGTCTATAAAACCATTGAAGATCCCCATGATTGCCCTGACCAGATTTCTGTGTGGCAGAAGAGAAGGCCAGCCCTGTCCTGACCAATCATACCTTTCATACGAATGTCTATATTTGGGGATGGTTGGATTTTATTATTTGCTTTGTCATCATCCGGCGTTTTCTTTATCCTACCTCTGCGTTCAGCGCTTTTGGATGCTTGCTATCTCCGGTCCCCACCACAGACTCTATGCACATACCGTTCCCCCGCTGAATTATGGGCTCCTGACTAGAGGGAACTATGTCATTCGGGATGAATTGGAGCTGTTTTTCTATCATTCAGGAGGCCCTAGTCTGGTAGGAGAAAGGACATGTATATAAGTTATTGGAATACATGGCATGCTCCGATAGTGTGATAAGGATTATAACAATAATAGTTAACATTTAAAGGAAATAGATCATGGTTCTGGCCCTCTGCCAAATCCTGCACGTGTTTATATGCTTCTTGAATCCTCAGTGAAATTGGTGCTGTATCAGTTATCTATTATCATAATAATGCTGGGTAACAACCATAAAAACCTCAGCAGCATACAACATTTATTTTTGCTCAAGTCTGTTTGTTGGCTGGGAGCTCCTGTTCCCAGGGCAGCTGGCTGTTGGCTGAGGCAGCTTAGCTGGGCTCCCTGGAGCATCTGGGTGGCTAGGGGCTCGCTGGTCTAGGAAGGTCTTTGATGAAAGACCTGCTGTTCCGCCAGAAGGCTGGGTCCTGCTCCTGCTCTGGGTAAAGGGAGGATCCCAAGGGTGCAAGACTCATGGGTCTGAGGCTCAAAACGGGCACATTGTCATTTCTGCTACACTTGCATTTGACTAAAGCAAATTTACAAGGGTAACCCAGATTCAAGAACTGGGAAATAGATTTTGCTTCTTCATGAGAGGAGCTGCAAAATTATGCTGTGAAGGGCGTGGATGCTGGAAGGATGAAAAGCTTCAGCCACTTTTGCAATTTACCATGGGTACCTTCTTGTCCCCATTTATTGTCACTGTTTTACAGATGAAGAAACTGAGTCCTAGAGAGATACCTAAACTGATACCAAGGGAAGGCCAGGTAGACAAAGGCTCTGCAATTATTGCCAAAGGGGAGGTTGTACTTGTATAAAAGATTTGAAAATTTCCTTAGCATGGATAGGAACTTGCAGTGAGGCTCTGCAGCAGACATTGCGTTTCTCTGCTCCTCTGCTCAAAGCTTTGTTCAGTCAACTTCTCTACACGTGCTGCCCCGGATGCCTTCCAGTGGCGGCCCTCAAGTAAGGTCAGTAGGTGCCTCAGATCAAATGTCCCAGCTCCCCGTTCCACACAGAAGCAATTCTGTGGCACATTTTACAACATTCCTCGGGGAATCCTCATGGGAATTAACTCCCAGGTTACTCTTGGTAGTAACTTGCTCATTAACATCACACCTTATTATCTTCCTCTTTCAGATAAGCCACCCACACTCCAGCCATTGTCTCAGGGTCTGTTTTTGTAGGAAATCAAACTAAGACCTGGAAGGACAGACAAGCTAGTGACAGAGAAGAGAGCCTAGTGAAGCATTCCCTGCAGAGGACATTTTGGATGTTGTTTCTAAATTTTATTTGTGCCAAAATACTGTATTTGTGTAGTAATGTTTTACATTACTTTCATA
>PVIC010001912.1:19040-83958 GCA_004025085.1 Thryonomys swinderianus
TTTTTTTTTTTTTTTTTTTTTTTTTTTTTTTTTTTTTTTTTTTTTTTTTTTTTTTGCTTTTTGAGACAGGGTCTCGCTTTGTAGTTCAGGCTGGCCCTGAGCTCACTATGGTGCCCAGGCAAGCCGCCGCGAACTCAGCAATCCTCCTGTCCCTGCCTCCCGAGTGCTGGGATTACAGGCGTGAGCCACCACGTCCGGCTAGAGTTCTGTTCTTGATCAGATGGTTTCCTTGCTCTAGGCCTGTGGGCCTGTGGTGAGGCTGGACCATCATGGTGGGAGGGCATGGAGGAGGAAAACTGCTCCCTCATGCCAGCCAGGAACCAGAGAAAAAGGCAGCAAGCCAGAAAAGAAAGGGATGGGGCCAGGGCTAGTCACACCCACAATTCCCTGCAATTGGGCCCCATCTCCTATTTCCATTACCTGTCAATCAGGCCATCGGACTACGGTTCCTCAATGGACTGACCCACTGAAATTAGTGTCCTCATGATCTAATCACTTTCCTAAAGCCCCATTTCTGAGCATGGAAGACATCAGGGGAATGTTTTAGATCTAAACCAAAACAGAATTTAAACATTTCCTAGGCTTTTTGGCCACACTAATCTTAACTTTTACATTTAGGATTTGTTTAGCACAAATATTTATCTTAGAACCTGAAGAAATTTTCAATTACTGAAATTTGGGGCGTGGAGGCTATGCTAGTCCATTCTGTGCTGCCATATCAAAATACTCCAAAGCCAGTTCTGTTTGTAAAAATGAAGCTTATTTAACACAAAAGTTTGGAGGGGAAACGCTCACAACTGGGTGGTGCCCTTGATCTGGACTCTGGTGAGGGCCTCCTTGGCTGAATCACAACATGGTGAATATAGTCACAGCCTAAGGGCAAGGTCACATGTCAAGACAAGAAGCCACAGAGCAGCAAATGGCCAGTCTTGCTCTTTTTAGAGCAGCCTATGCTCCAAGGAACTAATTGGATTTTCATGAGAAATGCATTAGGCCCATCCAAGGGCAGAATCCCAAGTACCTTCCAGGAGACCCCCACCTCTTAACAGTCCCACTACCTGTCCTATGAGCATGAGAGCCAAGCCTCCAGTGCACAGACCCAGGGAGATGAAACACATCCAAACCACAGCAATGATTTGTTTTTAGCTCAGCATGCACATACACCTCGACTCAAAATTAAACACTAAGCATCCTTATTCTGAAAGCCCATTGGCCCTTCCTGTACCATGACCTTCTTACTGGCTTGTCTTCCATAGAAATCCATAATCTAACCTCATATACTCCTCTCCGTCTCTTTTTTCTCATCTCTTCTCACCTTCTCTGTTTTAGCTGACAGTCCCCAGCTCAATTTCTGATATTTCCCTAGCCATTTCCAAGCCATCAGCCTTTCCCTCCATTACCCCCACCCTGAGGGCTAATCTCCTCCAGCCTGAATGGCCAGTCAGAATTCTCCCTTTGGATGCTGACAAGCCACACCACTAATGGGTTTGTAGGTGTGGGCTGGGAGTGAGGGATGGGAATAGAAATGCTTCTGGAGAGTTCAGACAATTGGTGGTTTTTGTAGAGGGGACAATATAAACGTAAAATCTGAGAACAACGTGGGCAAGTTTTCTGCTCCCCAAAATATCACCTCACAACCTCCAAATCTGTGCTTCATTCTGGTGAACGCTGAAAGCTTTTTGTCTTCAATAATTCCCTATTAAAATGCAAATACCTACTAGGAGTTGTTAAGCCTTATCAGCTAAGAGTTGGCAGTAGAATGAGCATAAGATCGTATTTTAATGGGGGCCCAGAATGGCAGACGGATAGGGCTTGTTGTGGAAGGAAAAATAGACCCAGGAAGAAGGAGAGAGGATGTTGTTGGAAGAGGTTTCTGGTCATTCATTTTTCAAGGGAGAACTCTGCTCACCATTATCACAGCCTTTCTCCTTTGGCATCTGAACAGCACTAAGTTTTAAATGTTGCTCTTTGACCCATGAATACATTGAATTAAGGAGAGATGCTGGAGCACCTCTGTACTGTCTAAATTAGGAAGAGTAAAGTAATCCAGGGAAATAGCTATAGAATTCCCCTCTCTGGACTAAACTCAGGTGCGCTGAATTACAGTGTCCCATGGCGTACGGGTAGCCCCAGCAGCTCAGGCGGTCACTCCAAAGCCTGCACACGGACAGAGCCATGGGTGTGCTTCCTCCATCCTACCGGTGGGCCTGCCCATGCGTGTCAACTGGGAAACCGGAGGAGAGCATGGATGTACATTGCCATTCTATCCTGCTGCCCTGGAAAACCAACACCTGCAGCCTGACCTCCACCGGAAATGACTATATCCATCAGCCAAATCCCAGCCTCCCTGCTGGAGGACCTTCTCCATCATCTATAGCTCAGGGCACAGATGCTATCTCTCCGCTGCCTGACCGTGACCACCTGCGGTGGGAAGCAAGGCTACTTCATCACTGAGTACATGTCCAAAGTGCTTTCAGAGTAAAAGCATCCATAAAAAATAAATGTCAAAGCAGATTATTCCAAAGCAGTATTGTAAATAAGTGGAGTGTTCAACATCCTCCTGTCTTTTTTCCTTTCAGGTATGACAGTCAACATACTTAACAACTAGTAAGGAGCCTGCACTCACCAATCAGAAGGGTGGGCTTGCTAAAAAGCAGGGCTCTGGGGTGCAACACTAACCTGTTAGCTCCTGGACCACGATGTCTTCTTCTAGGGAAGGTCTGGGTTGCAAAGGAGCACCGTGGATACCATCTGCTGGTGTGGAAGCGTTCAAACATTTTAACAACTTTACAACCATCTTGAGGCATCCTGCCTGGGGCTCCTGCTCACTACCCACAGCTCTGAGTTCCACAGTCTTGAAGCAGCACCTGGGAAAGCTCTCTTTGCTTACAGCCTGAAGCTGTGTGTGTGTGTGTGTGCGCGCGCACACACACACACACGTGTGACTCTGTGTGGTCATGGAAATCATATTGAAGAGGACAGGGCTCTGTGACCCAAAGTTTGCATAGCCCAGAGCTGGTGAGAAGCCACAGCCTCTCCCCAGGCCCCTCAGCAGTGGTCTCTGGCTTTGCCATCCAGAGAAGTACATCTGTCCGATCCTTAACTGTGGCATCAACTTGAATGGGAAACACCTAGCAGAATGGTTTAGCACAGTTCTGGATGATGGCTTAATGAAAGGGGGAAGACTCATGCAGGGTGTGCGGAGGTCACCAACCAATCAACTTGTATACTAGATGGCGTGAGAAGGGCACGAAGAAAATCCTGCTTTTGTTTCCATGGTGGAGCTCCAGTCTTTACATTGGCTTCCACTGCAGACTCTGTAGCCTTCCAGCACAGCCTTTTGGCTTCTCTGTACAAATTTGTCGGGGACTCTGCAGTGAGACCTACAGCTTTTGACTGGATCCTCTGCTCGCCAGCACTCAGACCGCCCTTCTGCGTTCTCCTACCCCTGACTCCACAGGCAGCCAATGTGACCCTGCCTTGTAAACCTTTATATATCATAGATATTAAATCTATTCCTCTCGTGAGCTCTGATACAATATGCGTATATCCAGATATCACTAATGTCCTGTTGGGGGTAAAATCACCAATATATTTACTTTTTTATTCAAAGGCTTTCTCTGACACTGAGACATCAACTTTCTTTTCTTCCTGTGTTTTGCTTAGCCTGTTATTATGAAGGAAGAAAATAACCCACTCCATTTTGTTCACTACCCTGAACCCCCTCAAAACAAACAAAAACCTTATTTTAGGCGAACCCACTTGCCTGAGGAAGGAAAGGAGCCATTTTCATCCACTGTGTTGACAGAGGTGGGGGTAGGGGCTCACTGGACCCTGTGAAGGGCTCGCTTTTCCTCTCAGTCCTCATTCCTACCCCAGACGTCTGAGTCTAGGAGGGGGGACTCTGACTCATGGAGTCCTCAAAGGAAGTCATAGACCTGGTGGGACGGAGGAGGGGTAAGAAGTAAGGAAGTGAGCTATTTTTGGCTTGTCAAAAATCCTAATGGAAATTATAGATTAACAGAGTACTTTTGTGTGCAACCAGAGAAATTCAACTTGAGCCAGCTTAGAGGGGGGAAAAAATGGAGTTAATTGGCTCCTGAAATCAATCCACAGGAAGAAGTGAAGTGTGCTGAGCCTCAGGGACAGCTGGAGCCAGGCCTTAAATGTCACCAGGACATTCTCTCCTTTTTTGTCTCTCACCTGTGGTCTTTTCGGAGAGTAGAGTTCATGCTCTAGACAAGTGGTGCTCAACTGGAGATGGAGAGTGAATGTACCCTTGCCCCCACCCTCAGGAAACTTGCATTATCTGAAAACATTTTTCATCATCACAGCTAGCAGGGCCCATGCATAGAGACAGAAGTTGCAGCTAAACACCATTCCGGGCATGGAGCAGCCGCCTCTGACAGTGACTCCAAATGGCAACATTAGTAGAGAAGCTCTGGTCTAAGACCATGTCTTAATTAATTTTGTTCTGGGTAGTTTAAAATAAATGCGGTTCTGGGTAGAGGATCTTCAAGACTGTATCAGTTAGGGTTCAGTAGAGGGACAGATTTAATGATATATAAAGGATTTGCAAAGTAGACTTACAATGTCTACCTGCAGAGCAGGCAGGGGTAGCAGAACGCACTAAAACTGCTAGCATGCTGGTGACCCAGAGGATTGGAAGTTGAAGGCCTGGAGCTCACTGCAGAGTCCAGTGAGAGTTTCTGTTGGAAGGCTAAAGTGTCTGTACTGGAAGGCTCAAATGTCCAAATGTAATGGCGAAAACCAGAGCAAAAAGGAGCAAACTTCCTTCTTCTTTCCTTTTAATTTCCCCCAGGCTACAAGCCTACTGGTTGGTGGCACCCACATCCAGGGTGAGGTTTCCCTCCTCAGTTTACAATTTAGGATACCAGTCCTCCAGACAATACCCATAACAGCTAGGCATTTCTTAATCCATTCAAGTTGAAACTACGATTAACTATCACAAAGATCCAGGGACCATATCTGTCAGAAGGTATCATGTGACAAAAAGACGAAAGAAAATGGAGAGGGGTGAACTCATCCTTTTACAAGGAATTAACTCTTGCAGGAAAGCACTTATCCATTCATGAGGGCTGAACCCTCGTGACTTAATCACCTCTGAAAGGTCTCACCTCCTAACATCAACTGTGGATAAAGTTCTGAACAGATGAGCTTTGAAGGAGAATTCAAAGTAATGCTTCCTCCAGGTGAACGAACACAGTGGGCCCACAGCTCTCAGCTCCTTATCCAGAGGCCTTGGCAGCCCAACAGGGACTGAAACTTGCTCAGTCTGAACCAAATGCCAAAGATCCCAAGAGAGTTCTGTGATTGATCCATCTTGATTCAAGGGGCCACCCCTAAATTAATTATGATGAACAAAAGAGGTGGGATTTTAGAAGATCATGAAAATCCTTTCTAGTCTAGAACTTCATGATTGGAGTTGGGGAGGGCAAAACTCTCAGAAAAAGCAGAGTAAAAGGGGGCGGAGGATTAGTTCAGTGGTTCCGGCACCTGCCTCACAAGCGCAAGGTCCTGAGTTCGATCCCCGGTAACCACATATAATGCTGGGCGTGGAGACACGCCCACCAACAATCAACACCGCATACCACAATGCCGGACATGGTGGCTCACGCCTGTCATCCCAGCACTCGGGAGGCAGAGGCAGGAGGATTGCTGAGTTCGTGGCGGCTTGCCTGGGCACCATAGTGAGCTCAGGGCCAGCCTGAACTACAAAGCGAGACCCTGTCTCAAAAAGCAAAAAAAAAAAAAAAAAAAAAAAAGCAGAGTAAAAGGCAGGGCAACAAAGGATGGCCGATTGCACATGTTGCTGCCAAGTAAGTTCAAGTTAAAAGAAAGAATATTTTTCACAAACTAGAAATATGGGGGGAAAGGTAAAGACAAATGTTCTTTGTTGGAGTAAAGATTAGGAACCATTTGAACCCAGCCTTGTGCTAAACTACAGCACAAGGCAGACCAGTGTCCCATGCTGCAGACCATTTTTATCCCAGGCCTCCTATGAAGATAATTCCCAGGGGACCTGTTCTCCACTCAGAATCAATGGGTGGTAAGTGGCTATTTAGATAAACGAATTATCGCTAATGTTTAGGTAGCTAATGTGTTATTCCTTCCAGATGACAAAATGCTTAACCCCATTATAATTGCATTTCCTTTAAAGATTCTTAAAGAAGGAAACAGTCCTTGTAGACAAAAGGGAATGTGGTAGGAAGGCAGGTCTGTTTTGGAGGCCTCTAGATTCATGTAGGTAGCAAATTACACTGTATCTGAATAAGATATACTTAGATTTAATGTCTTCAGAGGTATGTTCTCTGGACCATGGGTCCCTGGCCTGGTAGTAAATTCATAATAACAGCAGTTTGGAAAATTCTAGCTTAGGTAACATTTAGTGGGTTTCTTTATGTAAAGTTTGGAGTCTTTAATAGCAAGGATGTTGCTACTCTCAACAATTGAGCCAAGAAAGCTCTTTAGTTAGGGATCATTTTGTGTAGGATGACCAGCCCTGTTTTACCTCTACTTTTCTTCCATAGCTGCTAAAGTCATCGCCTTTCATTTCTCAAAAGGGGAGGATATACATGGTCACCCTATTCTAACTGGAACACGCTTTGGAAAATGCTTTTCTGTTGCTATTTTTATTTGTGGAGAGCAACCTTTTGTGATCTTAAATCAGCCATAAGACTTCCTTTTAATCTGGTGGCATGTGTTCATTACTTCAGCATCATATTTGGAGATGGAGTCAGTCCCTCATAATCTTTAGAGGGGCACCGGGTGAGAATTCTGAGAGAATGGCTTCCCCTTTTCCCTAGAGCACTTCTACATCAACTCCTTTCACTGTCAGCAGTAGAATCCCCAAATCAGAACCTAGATCTTTAAAACGGACTCTAAGGTCATTGTCTTATTAAGGAAGTTTTATTGTAAGAGACAGAAACTGAACTTGAACATTCAAAAACAAAACAAAAATCCCACAAAGCCACAGAAGTTAGTAATTTGAGGAAGAAGTTTCCAGCATCAAAGGACAAACCTCAGAAAGCAGAGAGCATCTCTGGGGTGTTAGGGGCCGAACCCAATTTTTTGATCTCTTTCCAGACACCACATGTCCTAGCTTTGTTTTCAAGCTTTCCCACCAAGGACTATACTGCCCCCATAGATGCTGGTAATTACAAAATTCAAAATTCATGACCTTTAGCACTTCACATAATAAGCACCAGACAAAACAAACAATCATTTTAAAATTAGTACCATGAGCAAAAATGCTAAAGTATCACAATGTTTTCATAGGAGAAGGAACCCAGAACAATGAAGTTTTGTTCTCAAGTCAAAGCACTGGAGAAAAAACAAACAAACAATAAATGGTTCCTATAGAAATAATTGCCTTTGGAAGTCCCTTCAATAACTTCCAAAGGATAGAACATGTTTTTATGGGTTTAGCTCTACGTGTGAAAATGACAGAGGTATGTGCTGATACATAGAAAATAAAGAGTACAGAAGACATGAGTTTCCAGGTTTTCCATTACATAAAAGATAAACGAGATGTGAGAGAATAAAGAGGGAAATACAGACTACATTTGGTTTCTTCTTGCCACAGTCAGGGCAGCGCTGTGTTGGGGGGGAGCTGGGTCAGGGGGTCAGGTTGGCAGTCTTGCGCTCCCAGGGGGTGTGGCTTGCTGATGGAAGGCTGGGAGGAGTCACTTGCGTTATTTCCCTGTTTGTTTACTTTCTCTTTTTGTTCTCTCTGGTTCTCCCACCCTGCCATTAAACCAGTGTGGCAGGCAGAATCAGATGGCAGTAAAACCACAGAATAAGACTGCAGAGATTTAATCTACCATTGTCCTCGGAAAAATGTACTTAATCTGTGAACATCATATATAAAAATATGAACAGAAATAGAAATCCTTGCACTTTTCTTGTGATGATTAAGTGAAGGAATGCATGTGATGCCCTCAGAATAGGGCCAGGCAGTGATAAGCCCTGGGACTACTAATACTACTACTCGCACTATTAAACCAATACTTTCTTGACTCTATAGGGAGCTCGCTTAGCTTTCACTTATTTGTTTCCTTTCCATCCTTAGTTTTGTTTTGTTTCTTTGCTTGCCTTGTTTTTACACCAGTTCCTACCAGTTGGAGAGGAAGCTTCCTCTGATTTCTTCTTTATAGGCCACAGTCATTTCTCATTTATTCACTCACTCAGGAATTCATTTAGCAAATATTTATTAAGAGACTTCTATAGACCAGGTCTAATTCTGGCTCCTGGGGATCTACTAGAAAACAAATCAATGCAAATCCGAGCTTAGATGCTCGTGGGAAGAGATCATGAAGGAAAAAATATCAAGCATTCCCTGCTTACACTCCAAATTATGTTGTCATTCTCTCCCACTCCTGCGGATTGTCTGTATCTGATTTCTTGATGCTATCTTCTGGATAGAAACTTCTTCCTCCACTTTGTAGATTTGCAAATACCCTAGAGTATTCCAAAGAGATTTCAGGCAACTTCTTTGCCTTTTGACTCACTGCTTCCCAGTAACTGGTTCCCTCCCTGCTGTGTGCTGTGATTTTTTTTTTTTTTAAGGTGCTCTTTGCTTTTTCTAAGCAGATCCATCTCTTCCTTGGTCCTTTCAGGAGTTCCTTCCTTCAGATCAGGGAACAAATCCCCATTTAGCTTTATCTGTGATTGTAATTAATGTGCTGTTTATGCCCTCTTCCAGATCATTAATGAAGCTGTTAAATGAGAGCAGAATGAAACCATGTCCCGTGGCATCCAGTTTAGACACCTCCCAAGGATTCCACAGTCTGCCATTTGCTGTTTTATTATGCTTTGTTTACCTTGTAAGCTCAGGTCCTTGTCTTTGCAAGAGGCAGAAAGCTTGGTATTTCTACAGCACAGCGATGCCACTTGAGGGTGGGGATATTAAAGCCTGGCAGATTGTAAATGCATCCTTTTGAGTTTGAATTATTGTAGATTATGAATAGGGCATTGTCTGTGGCTCTCCTTCCTCTTAGATGCCTTTGTTTTTCCTTGACTTTCTGCAGCTGTTCGGCCTTTCCAGGAGCAGGGAAGGGTAGATGTTTACTGGATGCAAAGATGTTGCTTGACTGTCAAGCCCTTCTGTTGCATGAGAAAGACTCAGTCTATGGATTGCATGAATGGTCCCAGGTGCTCTCCACTCCCTGGATCCAGAATCTTCCTAGGTGGTAGCGCTGCTCTCCATTCTATGGCCCAGCCATGTAATTTTCTTTGAAAAATGGGAGTTGAGCAGACATGATGCAAGCATAGGCTTTGAAACAAGTGCTCACATATCTCTACTTGCATTCTCCTGCCTTCACCACAGCCACAAGATTGCCATGGGGGCAGCCTGTTGGAAGGCCAAGCTCAGTCAACCCAACTGTCTGCTAGGTCCATCCCAAATCTACTGAAAACCAAATGACCTGGAGATATGTGAGTGAGCCCCACTCAAAAGCCCCCCACATCAACCAGAAGAACCATGAGAAATAAGCATATTCCGAATGGTCTTGAGAGAGGAGATTAGAGAATAGCAAAGCTGGCTAGCGTAGTGGCCATGACCTATTAGTTATAACATCCCTGAAACCTGCAAAGAATGGTCTCCAAAGCCCCACCTGTGGACCTCTCATGCAAATTCACGCAGGATTTCAAAAGGATGGCTTGGATCTGACTCTGTCTGAGACATAGGAGCCCAGCATTCTCAGGACCTGTAGGCAGAATTCCTGAGGTTTCCTCAAGATTTGGACAATATGAAAGACACTGATGCTAGGAAGAGCTTGCTATTTGAGTTTCCGAGACACAGTTTACTATGGTTCATTTTTGCTTTTACCCTCTTTTTTTTTTTTTGAGACGGGGTCTCGTTTTGTAGTTCAGGCTGGCCCTGAGCTCACTATGGTGCCCAGGCAAGCCACCGCAAACTCAGCAATCCTCCTGTCTCTGCCTCCTGAGTGCTGGGATTACAGGCGTGAGCCACTTCCCGGCATTGTGGTATGCGGTGTTGATTGTTGGTGGGCGTGTCTCCATGCCCAGCATTGTTTGTGGTTACCAGGGATCGAACTCAGGTCCTTGAGCTTGTGAGGCAGGCGCTGGAACCACTGAGCTAACCCTCCAGCCCTGCTTTTACCCTCTTTTTCTCTACTCAGCTCAAGCTCACTCTACAGAGCAGTTTCTGCCCCACTCTTCATGTTTGCTTTCTTGAATAAACAGCCACTGCTCTTTGCTTGTTTTGTTCAGTTCTTTGAGACAAGAACCTGGACTCTAGCTCCAGAGAGAAAGGCAAGCAACCCAGAACCCAGTAACACTTAGTGGGCAAGCCACTTTAAGAAGCAAACTTCTGCTGGGCGTGGTGGCTCACGCCTGTAATCCCAGCACTGGGGAGGCAGAGACAGGAGGATTGCTGAGTTCAAGGCTTGTCTGGGCTACACAGTGAGCTCTGGGCCAGCCTGAACTACAAAGCGAGACCCTGTCTCAAAAAAAAAAAAAAGAAGCAAACTTCTCAGTAACACCCTCATTTGTTACACAGTATTACCATGACAGGAGATAGCTCATGGAATAGTGCATATTTGGAGTATCTAAGTCAAATCTGAGAATTTATTGACCACCTAACGATTTTCCAAATAGTGAGTCCCTAGCATGATCCT
The DNA here is from genome assembly GCA_004025085.1 of Thryonomys swinderianus. Lineage (NCBI taxonomy): Eukaryota > Metazoa > Chordata > Mammalia > Rodentia > Thryonomyidae > Thryonomys > Thryonomys swinderianus. The sequence goes on from PVIC010001912.1 coordinate 29,702, forward strand.
TTATAAGAAGGGGGGGGGTCTGACAGTATAGCACAATGGTAGAGTGGTTGCCTAGCATGCACAAAACCCTGTGTTTGATCCTCAGTATAAAAAGAAGGAAAGAAAGGAAGAAATTAAGAAACGAAAGGAGGAGAGGAAAACATTTTTAAAATAGAGATTTGGAAATGCAAAATTAAAGAAACAAATTAAAATGATTGGGAATCTACCTCAGTAGTCAAGTGCTTGCTAAGAATCTATGAGGCCCTAGATTCACCCTCCAGTACAGGGGAAAAAAAGTATTGGAAATGCAAAACTGGTACACGGTGTGTTTTCTATTCAACATTATTAAAAAAGCTTACAAACTACTGTATGAAGTACATTAAGAATTCTGATTAGTACAGTAAGCTTTAAGGTTTGGGATGGGAGAAAAGGGCCCCCAAGGAGCACTGTAGGATTTGCAATGCACTGATAAGCTTCCTTTTCCAAGGGAGACAGAAAAGAAAAATGGAAGAGCAAGTGGGCGTGGATTCTCCTGCTGCCAGGCGTAAGCAATGTTTCACTGAGTCCTTTCCAAACATTCGCTTCCTGAAATGGCCATGTCACTCACCCCCCAGCTGAAAACTGCTCCTTTGGTTTATACAACACAGTGACAGGTGGCCTTCCTGTCATGGGTAAAGCCTAGAAAGAACTGTTTATATTACTTAGCCTGAGTGGCAGGCGCATGCTTCTGCCTCACAGAGGAAGCCATCTCTAATTGCTCCCTGTGGCTTTTCTTAGTCCTGTAGGGTTCTTCTTCCTGGCTGACCCTCATCCCTAGGACAGGGCTACTCAAGGTGTGATCCTGGGTAGGGGCACAACCTCACCAGGGAGCTTGTTAGATGTATGGGTCTCAGAGCCAACCCACACTTATTGAGCTCAAGTTAGCATTTTCACCAGGATGGAGCATTTGTACACACATTCAAGTTCAAGAAGAACTGATCTTGGGTGATTTACAGCTCTTCTAAACGAGCTCATGACTTACCTGAGGGTCAGTCCTTTCCTTTAGGTGATGAGCTCTTGGGAGCAGGACCATAGCTTCTGAGTCTTTGTATATCCAGCTCTCAGCACTATGCCCAGATGCAGCAGGAGCTCAAAATAACCATGTTCAAATGCAGCAAGCTGATAGGATTGAGCATCCGGACCCATTGAGAACTCACTCCCCTGAGGGACACATCTTTCCTCTCCGGGAGTCTAGAGAACCTACAGGAGGCCAAGCTTACACAGGCTCTGCATAGCTCTGCACAGTCCAGAGACTGAGGTTCAGACGTGGTTATGTAGAGCACAACATCAAGTGCATTTGAACAAGTAAGTTTGGCGCCGCCTTCTGCACATATTTAAATGTCTATGTTGGACCTAAATTAGGGCCTTGAAAGAACTGAGTAGGCCTTCTGCGGTGAACTCCAAAGTAGACCAGTAGGCAAGAAGGGAGGAGGAGTGAGAAAGAGAAAGGCAAGAAAACAGAATGAGGAGAAGAGAGGAAAAAACTAGTGTTTATGAGATCTAAATTTTGCCTTCTTACTTTCTGGCGGAACTTGGATTTTTTTCACCTCCTCTTGTGGTACCACTGACATTGAATAGCCAGTCTGCTCTGCCCCACATCAACTTGGGTAATATACCACAGCCGAGGTTGGCTGCTTCTCCTCTCCTCCTCTGTACTCAATTCAAGTTAAGAATGCTTGCCCCATACAGGACTATTGGGGTTTTTAAAATGATTTATTTTGCTACACAATTCAGACCTTTGAACCACAGTGGATGCTGGGTGCCATGCTGACATAGTAGTTAGGGATAAAAGGGGCGTTTGGGGGATTGTAGAATTCTGACTTTCTATAAATCACTAATTTTATTGTAGTAAATAGAGGTCACCTCCTGGAACTCCAATAGCCAGGCTTGAAAAATGGTATGAAACTCTTGATGTCCATCAAAGGGGAAAAATAGGACAAATGGAGTGAAGGGAAAAGATTTCTTCTCAGTTTTAGCCAAGGCTATGCCGAGAAATGGCTAGAATGAGCAAAGTGACCTTAAAGAGGTGGACCTGAACCTTTCCATTGCTTCTTGGATCCTACCGTACACTGCCCAGCCCTAAATGAGATCAGAAGGGAGTGACAAGAGTGGGCAGAACAGCTAAAGCGTAGGAATTTGGGTCTTCGGTCGCATTGTGAGCTCAGAAAGTGATGCAAGAGCATGCTCCAAAGCAATGCCTCACTCAGCTGAGAACAAACAGGCACAATACATGGCCATGCTGCAAACAGAAGTACACACGGGGCTCATGGAGGGGAGGTAAATGGCCACCCTGACCCAGGAGAGGCTACATAAACTGAGATGTGCTAGCTGGAGTTATTCAACACCTTTTCCAACTTGCTTCTTTATTGTGCAGGTGATAAAGAAACGCTTAATTTCCTAGCCTGACTCGTAGCAAGAGAAGCCACAACATTTCCCTTCCAACCTGAGGATGCACACAGAAGTCTCTAAAAAGAGTTTCTCTCCTGAACACAGGGGCAGAACCTTCTAGAAGAGGTTCTGCCTTTCTCCCATCCTCACCCATTTCCTTCTTGAAGCACAGACATCACAGCTGGATTTGCAGCTGCCATCTTGAGACCATGAGGAACAAACAGCACAGACTGAAGATGGCAGAGTGAACAGCCAGGGGAAACTGGGGCCTGATGGTGTTGTTCAGACTCTGAGCCAGCCCTGGACTTCGAACCCCTGGGTATTTAGCTGCATGAGAAAAATTAACTCCTTCCTTGTTTCTCGCTAAAGGTCAGATTTTTTTTTTCTGTCATACACAGTGATATACTGCCCCCTAGCTCTAGCCATTGCCTGGTAGAAATGCTGGTCCTGTGCCACTTCGATAGTCTGATTTTCTAAGAGAAAACTTATTTATTTGTTCCTTTTGCATGAAATGTTTGGGCTGACAGCTGGGAACTGACTCCAGCCAAGATCATTAAATTTTTTAGACTCCTTCCCACTTGTGAGCTTTGGCTTATGGAATGCTCACTCTTGACCAATGTGATATTAAGCACTTTATATAGATTATTTCATTTAGTCTTTATGACAAGTGCTGAGAGTAAAGTTATCATTACTTTATTTAATGGATGGGGAAATTGGGACTCAAATGTTGACATGCCCATACCCTTGTAGCTAGCAGGTAAGTAGCCATTACCAAGCTCATAACTGGGTCAGATGTACCACCAAATACTAATGAATTAATTCTTGATTGCCACATACAATCCATTCTAAAGCCTAGTGGCTCACAGCTAACATTTATTCTCATGCAGATAATTCTGACTGGGTGATGTAAGTTGTGCCCAAGTGGATGTTTCTGCTTCAGGATATGGGTCCTGTGCAATAGGATTCCAGCTGAAAACTCCATGGGTCTTCATTCTAGAAGGGCAACAGCTAAACTGGGCATGCTGTTCCATTAGGAAAACACCAGTATGGAAGGACCAAGCCGACAGATTACTGAATTTCAAGTCTCTATCCATGTTGTGTCTGCTAGGATCCCACCGGCCAAAAGAGTATGAAGTTCAGTCCACTTTTATGCAGTGGGAACCCGTACTTAGCCCACAGTTGGAGGAAGAGTATTACTCGATGACACTCCAAACAATTGCAGCTGGCCTATGGTCTCAGGGAAAGGTGGCCTCCACTGTGATGACACATGGACTCATTTTCATCCATTGCTTGTTTGGAAAAATGGCAAGTGGTCCAGGAACCCGACAAGTGGAGTACAAAGCCAGTGGAGCTCATCTCAAATGAGTTTGTTTCAGAGACGCCATCACCTTCTGATGGTGTTACATCTTGAAAATTGTAGTTTTCATCTCCACCTTGTGGGAGGCAAATGGCAGAAAGTTAGGGGGAAAATGTAAGAAGGTTTCTCAGGTTCTTTATGGGGAAGAGATTTCATCTTATTCGGTTCTGAGTCATAGGAGTTATGACTTCTGGATATCTCATGTACTGCTTTCCACCTTGTTCCTTCTTTCTCTCTTTCATCATTTGTGTTTCCTCTCTTCCTTCTCCAATATTCTGAAACACTCATTCATCCATTTATTCAGTCACTAAGTCAATAGGCTTTTACTGTCTGCTTCTTTAATGCCGGGACCCGATGCTGGAGAAACACTGAGAACAGGACTGAAATCGTCCCCATTTTCATGGGAACCTACTTCTAGTAGAGATAGACAGGTCAACAAGTAAGTAAAGAAAACAGATGAGGTAATTTTGGACAGTGAAAAATGCTCCTAAAGGCAGCTGTGATGGAGAAGGGAGCAAAGAAAGGGAAGGAAAGAGGGGCACATGCCTAGCCCCTCAGTGCCTGTCTACCACTTCCTAGGGAGTCCCACGGTTCCCACGTGGGTTCTTCACAAAGCTCTGAGCTGCACCTGGAGGGGGCCATATTTGATCTGGCTGTTTCCAAGATCACAAGTTCCCAAAAATGCTTCCATGTATCAAGGGAATGGCTGGCTTTGACCTCATACAACATCACAATTTGGTGAAAAATATAAGGAAAATTAAGATGAAAACCACATCCAAAGGTCTTTTGACTTGGAGTTGGGAGGCCAATGAGAGAGAAGGATTTATATGAAATGCCAGCAGTTGCCTGAAATGAACTTTGGTCACCTCCATCCTTTATCCAAGCACAGGCTTCTAGAACATTCAGAACCAGTAAACAATTACTTTGAGCATAAAGTTTCAAGACACACATCAAGAAATTATTGAATCATGTTTTATGGACATTTCTATCCTACTTACACGTTCTTTATCTTCTATTAGTCTCCCAATTGCAATCTCAAAGACCCTACATAAAGTTCTTTTTACTTTGGTAGTTTCTGAGTTTGGATTGAGCAACAGCATTTTGAAAAACCTACATGGTGTCCGCATTGGCGAGATTTCCTGATTCCATGCACATGTGTGTGGGAGGTGAGGGTATGTGTGTGTGGAGGGGAGAGAACTATGAACAGGCTTGTCCACTCCTCTGATGGGGTGGCCTGGATGCCTTGCCCCTCCCCTTGCACACAGACATCATGCAGTGATGTGGATGTGCCTCGGCAGATCTTCTGTGGGTTATAGGAGAGATACGATCCAACCCTACCATATTCCCTAGAGCAGAGATTCTTAACAGAGAGCTAAGAATATGACACATGCATATTACAACATTCCTAAAGTATAACAGCGTTCACAGTGAACACGCCTCTCCCCCAGTCTTCTGGTCCCCCTCCATCCTTGTCATTTATCTCAGTCCTGTGTCCATCTCCTTCCTGATATATTCGGCATCGTTGATCAGATCCTTCTACTTCTCTGCTTAAAATCCTCTCATCTCAGCACCCTAACAGCTTCTTTCTGTTTTACTCTGAGAGCACTTTCTGTAAGCTAGAGTTGCCTGAGAGTTCACACTTCTGGAAGCAGCCCACAGGCAAGGGCAGGTGAAAAGTTGGTGGATAAATACCCTACTTTTTGGGTTCTTTGGGTGGAGAATTTTTCAGGGAGCTCCCCAGTTCTCCAGACTTCCCCAGCAGAACTACATTCTTGTTGCCCTCAGTGGTAACTGTCTTGCCCATAACGCCCCTTGACTGACTTCCTTCCTCCATACTTCCTTTCTCTTTCTTATTGGAGTTTTCTGGGATCACAAACAGCATAGGCATATCCTTTGTTCAGAGTTTGATTCTAGAAGAACCCAAACTAAGATAAATACAAAAGTAATTATCTATCATCTAACTATCTATCCATCTATTATCTATTTCCATCTACCTACCTACCCACATGTGTACATATAGCTGTACACACCCATATATGTAAGCATTGGTGTGTACATATATTGCATGAATTATCTTCTTCTGTGTCTTGCTTTTTCATTTTTTGGTACTATACAGTTACTGTAGTCTCCTGTTGTCAATGTGTATTTCATCATTTACACACGTAGACATCTACTGAATGGTTTTCAATCTGTATTTATCAGTGTGTTGCTGAAGTTATTAACTCCTTTCAATATTTTTGAGACAGGGTCTCACTTTTAGTTCAGGCTGGCCTTGAGCTCACTGTGTAACCCAGGCAAGCCTTGAACTCAGCAATCCTCCTGTCTCTGCCTCTCAAGTGCTGGGATTACAGGCGTGAGCCATCACGCCCAACACTGTGGTATGTGATATTGATGGCTGGTGGGCGTGAGTCACCATGCCCAGCATTGTATGTAGTTACTGGGATCAAACTCAGGACCTTGGGCTTGAGAGGCAGGTGCCGGAACCACTGAGCTAAATCTCTGGCCCTAACTCCTTTCAATTTAACTACTGAGTCTTGAGGTAGGTGCATTTAAAATTTTGATAATTGCCAAATGATGCTCCACGAAACCTGTATCAACTCATTCCTCTCACCAGCATAATACAAGAGCAGGAATTTAGTCTTGAAGAATAAAGACAAATGTTCCTGTTATGCGTGGTGTCCCTGCCGGGCCCCCTGCTTCCTGTGCTTTCTCTTGTGCACTCGGAGGTGGACGTGAGTGAGGATCTCCCGGACTGCAGCCTGTCCTCAGGGGATGCAGGCTAGAAGCACTGGGAAGAGCACATGTGTGCGCGTGTGCACACACACACACACACACAGAGGATGTGCTCTATGTTCACCCAGGGAGTCTTGTTAGTTGGGCGTGATGGAAGAACAGCAGTCTAAATGATTCAGTAGTGAAGTTTCCAAGTCAGAGGTGCTAGTGAGCTACCGAGGGGCTGTATGCATTTCCCTTGATAGAGCCCTTGCGATTTAATGGAGGCAAGTGTATCACAAGAGCTCACTGAGTGCCTGGTGAAAGCTAAATGCCTTCTTGACACCTTCTTGTCACTTCACAGCCATCCTACGTGGAAGGTGATGTGCTTACTCCTGGTTTTTGATGGAGACACCGAGGCGCAGAGATACTAGTTGTCCGCACCTCAGTAGGAGGGAGCAGTTGGATGAGAGCCTCACCTCCCCGCTGAAAGCCCGGGTGTCTCCTACAGCTGGGGGCCCTTTGGCAAGTCACTCTTCCTCCTTTCAGTGCTCCAACCTCTTCAGCGCAGTGGACATACCGTAGTCCAGATGAACTATGTTCACAGGTGGAAAATGCCCCAATAAATTTCAGCTACTCAACATAACCTAACCCTTCAAGTTGGAATTTTTATCACACTTATATTTTATCCCACTGGTCCAGTCTATTTTTAATATACAAAGAAAACACGTTTCTAAGATCTTAAGAAAATAAACCAAAAAAAGTTGTAAAAACATTTTTTATTTCACAGATTTTCAAAGCACACTTAAAAATATTGCTGGGTGCGGCCTTGCTTCTGAGCAGAGTCGGGCAGGGCCGATTACACCGCCAGGAGAAGCAGCAAGAGGAGCAAAGGGCTGCGCGGGCCGAGGCCCATCTGCAGAAACCCAGCTCTCTGCACTTCTCAGTAATTTGACTTCCACCATCTGGCAGCTTGAAAGGAACAGAAAAAAGAAGAGGGAGAAAGAACAACAGCCATGTAGCATGAATGTAATTCCTAATCTAAGCGATGCACTCTCACTGGCTTCATGTAATATGAGCCAAATTTAAACATATCAATATCGCAACAATCACTGATTTCTCAACTGTTATATGGTGCATCTGCTGGGCATTCATTGAATGTTCTTCAATGACAGTGACATAAATGTATTTACTAAAATATAGGGTATTGAACAAGCATATCGTATATTGTGATGTCCTTTCATTTGTGTTTGTATAAATTGGTGCTCTCTGAAATATGTGCATTGAGATTCAAAAGAACGTGACTATGCTTTTTAAATGTTCAAAAAAATAATAATTATAGAACTTGCAAACCACTGACTCCATTTCCTTCATCTTAACACAGGAAAGCAGCCCATCATTAGGTTTTTTTTTTTTTTTTAAGACAGGGTCTCACTTTGTAGTTCAGGCTGGCCCTGAGCTCACTACTTAGCCCTGGCAAGCCTTGAACTCAGCAATCCTCCTGCCTCTGCCTCCCGAGTGCTGGGATTACAAGCATGAGCCACCACACTTAGACTGTGGTATGTGTACTGATTGCTGGTGGGCATGAGTCACCACGCCTGGCATTGCTGTATATGTGGTTACTGGGGATTGAACCAGGGACCTTGTGCTTACTAGGCAGGCACCAGAACCACTGAGCTAAATCTCTGGCCCAACATTAGGTTTTGATAATGGGGGGGTTCAAGGACTTGGAGCCCTGGCAGGGGAAAGGTAGGAGGGAAAACCACAGGGCTGTGCAGTGGGACCACACAGGCTCTGGACTGCAGGAGATACAGTATCCTTCCTCTTCTCTTCTGTGGTCCTTACCTGGTGTCACTTGTCACAGCAGGGACAGAACTGCTGCCTAGGGGTCACGCCTCTTTCTTTACTTCTCTTCTCTAATAATAATATAATTATTATACATAATATTATATATATTATTATATAATAATTATAATATTATTATTACTGTTTTGTGGTACTTGGGATTAAACCCAGGGCCTTCATACTGAGCTACATCTCCAGCCACTTTTATTTTATTTTTGCAGTATCCGGGATTAAACTCGGGCCCTTGTGCATCCAAGGTTGGTGCGGTACCAACCTTGAGCTAAATCCCCAGCCCATTTTTATTTATTTTTGAGACAGGATCTCACTAAGTCACTCAATTGCCCAGGTTGGGATCCTGCAATCCTCCTGGCTCAGCCTCCCAGAATGCTGGGATTACAGGTGTGTACCATCATGCCTAGTTTTTTCTTCCCCTTTAAATTTCCTCTGAGATGGCAACAACTTGCCTGAGAAAGAGATCTGGAGGGGCTCTTGGGAAGGAAGCCGACAGGGGAAAGCTGCAGTCTTAAGGCAGCGTGCGCCCCTTGTGGTGGGTCACGGAACTAAAATGTCCCTTCTGAGTCTCCCGAAGCTGGAGCAAGGGCTGGAGCAAGTGTAACTCAGTCTGAAGAGGTCACCTCACCAGGAAAGGCGGCCTCTGCTCAGTTGCTTCCTCAGCAGGGCTGACCCTGGAGGGCTAGATGGTAGACACAGCACAGCCCAGCACCCGCAGCAGCAGGAGGGCGCCTGGCATCGTGTCTGCCAAATGAAGCTTCGTCAAATTTCTGTTTTCTAGGTGAGGGAGGTATCTCTGAGCCAAGGCCCTTCCCAAGATGCTCAGACCTAAGTAAGACACAGCTTAGTGAACACCACTTGTCGTATAACCTTTTGGAGAACTCATGAATGCAAATGTGTGGCTCATCTGTAATAACTCAGGGGACTTGGGGCTGTGAAAACTCTTTTTTTCCTTCCCACCCCCAAATCTGACACCTCAGTCCAATGTACAGTTTCTTGTTCTAGAATTTATTTGCGTCCTGGCTGTTTTCATTTGTATGTTCCCAGGAGCCCCTTTTAAGCTTCACAGAACAAGGCCAAAGGTGATACATGCCGTGTTTATTGCTGTCTCACAACACCAGCGGCCTGGGGCCCATTTCCCTGACATTGTCTCTCGTTCTGTGACACTGAAGAAAATGGACGAGATCACCAGGAGGACAGTGTCTTCACCTTGGAAGATTCTGTTTTGTTTTGACAAATCTGCAGTATTCACACCTTTAGACTGTAGAACATTCCTTAGAGGAAGTGGTTGCATGAAATTCTATGTAATGCAATCTTATGTCCCAGATTCAGTGATATGTGGAAGGTTTTAAAAGTACCTCTGCTGTCCCTGAAGACATAACTCTTTTCAATCAATGCTTTTAGCAATTTCACTTGAAAAACCCCAACTTCCAGATTCTTTGGAGCGAGTGATGGTCCAGGACGAGAGTCAAGGCCTGACTGGCCTCCTCTGTGAGCACAGAGGAGAAAGGCCGCACTGAGGACGGCTGCTTATTAGGGAAAGGTGAAGACAGCTGAGGTGAACTTGTTTACCAGAGATGGTACTAAAGGAATTGGAAACCAGGTGAACCTGGTGGTACCTTGACTGCTTGAGCGAGCCTGTGTTTGGGTGCATAAAGTGAGGTGAGCCTAAGGCTCTGCTTCCTCCCCCTGCTAGAGGTAGGGGGCCCCCTGGGTATCTGGTTATAAGTTGACTTGGTGTCTCTGTTATTCACCCTTGTTGACTCTGGATCACGGAGAAACAAAGTAGCAAAGTCCTAGGTCTGAAGAGATTCCAGCAGGGTGAGCAGGATTCAGATCCGTCTACAAGTGACAGCTGCTCCTCTCCCAGTCCCCCCATGTGAGGATGCTGCCCCATCTCTGCAGGGCTAACAGGTAACCTGTGGTCCCTCGCAGTCCACATGTTAGCAAGCTGGTCTGGTGCAGTGGATCTAGAGCAAGAGGATCAGCTCAGGGGCTCCAGCCTTAGAAGTGGAACAGCACTGCCTAAGACCACATAATTATAAAGCAACCCCGCCAGGGGCGACCTTCACGCACACACAGCCCGTGGCCTTTGCCCATCCGCGTTACACCATGATGCAGCCAGGGATCCTCACCAAGATATTGGCACCATGCCGTTTGGATCAAATAAACTTTCCTATATAAATTACCCGCTGTTGTGGTTTAGAGTTGGACCCCCCCCCCCCCAGTTGTCACGCAGTCAGAGGCACAGCGTTACACTCATCAGTGGATTCACTCACCCGCTAATGAGTCCTGGGAGCTGAGAGTGCTGTTGGTGCTGGCCTGGCTGGAGATGCCTCTCCCTCCCTGGCTCCTCCCATCTCCTTGCTGCTTCCTGGTCACATGACAGGAACAGCTTATCCTACTTCCATGGTGCGCTTCTGAGATGGAGACAGCTGCTTTAGACTGAATCCTCTTTAAAAAAAAAAAAAAATTAGCCAAATTAAACCTCTCCTCCTTCCAATTGTGGGTTTTGGGCATTTTGTCCCAGCAAGTGACTGAACTATCAACCTTTGGGATTTTGTGAAAGGAACACAGACTACCATACTTGGCTATGTTGTGCCTTGGCTTTGCTAGTGCCTTGCAAAAGCCACTTGTCCTTGAAGGAGTCTACCCCATCTGGAACCCAGTCAGCATGTTTAAAAATCGATAGCAGAGGTAAATTAAGGACTCTGTGGCATTTTTTTAAAATGTGATTGAGGCCTGACATTACTGAATAGGATTAAAATTGCATAACAGATGCCAGGCTTGGTGGCTCACGCCTGTAATCCCAGCACTCAGGAGGCAGAGACAGGAGGATTGCTGAATTCGAGGCTTGCCTGGGCTACATAGTGAGCTCAGAGCCAGCCTGAACTACAAAGTGAGACCCTGTCTCAAAAAAAAAAAAATGCATAACAGAGCATGGATCCTGATTTATAATTTCAGCCATACACTGAACTTTGGGAATCTCCCACTCATGCTGTGGCCTCATGGGTGCAGAGGGTTTTGGCTCTTCCAGGATGTGCACCAGGTGAGCCAGGGGTCCACAGGTGCATGTCCAGAACTGGAATGACGTTCTCTGATTTCCATAACTGGCTACAGATGTTCATGGATTCATTTGACAAGTACATACTGAAAAGATGATGTGGGCCCAGCCAGCAGGAGAAGTGGAAAAGTCAGAAGGTGTTAGGTTGGAGCCCCAGTGACGGCCAGGCCGAGTATCCAGGGGTATTAGGGCTGGGATAAGGGGGAAGGCGAGAACGCTCCAGGCTTGCTACACTCCGGTGGTATAGCCCATATGAGGGGAAAAGGAAGTCCACACAAGCGGCTGCTCTGAAGCCGGGTATTGACGCTGCTGAAGCTTTGTTTTGAGCCTACCCAAAACCAAGAAAGAGATCAACGTTGTCTGAATTCAGGCGACAGCGGCAGCAGCAGGAGTGAGTACTCTCCGCACCGGCTCGGGAGCTGGAATCCCCGGCTGCTGGTCCTCCGTGCAGACCCTTGCAGTGGGAAACATGTCAGCAGTGGCTGACATGCTGTGAATACACCCAGGCTGGGTTCTCATCTCCAGACCCCTCGCATGGGTCAGGCTGTTTCCGGGAAGTGATTTGTGACGGAGGTGAGAAGCCAGGATGAACTGTGCTCAGAAAAAGAAAGAAATGCTACGCTGGAATTGCCCTGTCTCTCAATCTAGTTCTCAAACTGGCCTCAGGCTGTTCCCGCTCTGGCCCTGATTCGCAGGGTGATGTAATTCTGAACCGTGTAGACATCGCTCCCAGGAAGCAGGTGAAGTTATCAGTTTCAGCCCTCACTCAGTTGCTAAATAAAAAAGGCAGGCGAGCACTGAGCGTGTCGAGAAAGGGCTCAGCGAGCAGCACCAGGTTGGACATTGCAGGCCGGGGGCTGCTCCTCAGCCAACAGGGGTGACGCTCGGTATCCATCTGCCCCAGACGTATGCCTTGAGCACCCACCACGGCACATGCACGTCAGCGCTGGAGGCAGATCCTGTATCTGTTCGTTCTTCATCCCTGCCCAGGGGCCGGAAGAGCAGGGTCTGAAACGAGCCTCGCCGCTGGGGGGTCTCTCCACGAGTCTCGTGTACCAGTCTCACTGTGTGGTTCCCGCCACAGGCTCTCAAGCCGGGCCTGAGTTAAAATTCCAGGTGGACCCTCTACTGCCTATGTGGTTCTTGACAAGCGGCTTAATTTTTGTAGTTTACAGGGACCTCACGTGTCAAGTGAGGGGAGCCATCAGTAAAAGGGTGCACAGCTACCACTTCTGAAAGTCAAAGTGGCCAGATGGGGACAATTTCATTCAGAGGGTTCTTGTGAGGATTAGAATGAAACAGTATATTAAAAGATTTAGTCTAGTTTCCATCACAAGGTAGGGAGGCTTCCTGGTCCTCCTTGTCTTATTATAACAATCATAATCCATAGTGATAGCAATAATAATTACAAGCTAATTGTTATTCTTTACACTGGGGTGAGACAATGTAGCATGTGAGCATGGGAGGGGGGACACTTCTGCAGGCTTCAGGTTCCACCAGGAGGTTCCCCTGGGCTTTCAGTCACATGTCTTATTCCTCCTTCCTAGGAAGGTAATGAATTTTCTCCTTGGTGGGTGATGGCCACCTGTCCACGTTTCTAGACTGGGAGGATGATGAAATCTAGCAAGAATGCTACATGTACCCACTCCCCAGGATAAGTGTAACCATCATGTACGGCAAACGTGGAAAATAATATAGGCCACAAAAGTGCCAGAAGTACACATGCCTGTGGGTATCTGTGTTCCTCCTTCTACTCCCCGCCCCGCCCCCACCTTTACCCGGACCAGGGCTGGACCGTGGTCTTGCAGAGATCTCCCTGCCCCACAGACCCTGTGGCCCCCCTCTCCCCCCAGCTTCGGAGTGGGTCTGTGTGCGGTGGCAGAGGCGGCGACAAGCCGGAAGCCCGCATATGAGCCACACCCTCCAACCCAGATTTTAATTGCAGTAAAGCAGATGTTTTGATATCCATCTCCTCGTTCACGGCTCTCACTTTTGATTTAGGATCTGGGCACAGAAGAGCGCGGTGTAGTTAATTAGCTTCCTAAGCCCCTCGGAAGGGACGGGACCGTCTGGCTCAGGGAAGGCGCAGTGGCAGGGGATCCGGGGGGTGCTGCGAGGAAGTGTAGATGGCAGAGAGGGAAGGACGCTCCGGGCAACAAGGAACAGTTAGTGGTGGGCCTCTGGCTGGGGATGGGGAAGCAGAACCAAGCGCAGGGAATCCCAGGGGTCGGGGAAACACTCGGCCTTGGGCCTTCTAGCCAGGGGGAGTTGTTCTCTCAGCCATCGCTCAGACACATTTGACCCCCCTCTCCAGCTTTCTGTCCTTCCACAAGCTTCTCCCCGGCTCTCCCTGTCTTCCCGGAGGCAGTCCGGCTCTTCCTTCTGCGCCCGCCATGGCCAGCCGGTGCCCGCTCTACCCTCCGGAGCCTCCTGGCTGCTGCGTCACAGGGACCCTGCACCTCCCTGGGGCCCCCGAGCGCGGCACACACAGCTCTAAGAACCTGGAGGTGATCGTGTCTTTTTCAGATGCGCCTTCCACTGACGGTGTTAACACTATTTCACGAGAGTGTTACCGATATTTATGAATTTGCAGCCAATTGAAATCATAAATCTCTTCATACCACATTACAGTTGCTAGATGTGATGTCTCTAAGCATCGTTTACACCCATCACAGCTTTGAAATTACAATACTTTTGAAACTTGTTGCCAGCGCTCGCCAGATATCACTAAATTACAGTTTAACCTAATGGCTCGGTAGGTATTTCTGTACAGTTAGGTTTCTCTGAGGTCTTACATTTTTATTTTTTATTTTTGCACTTGATAACATTATTCTGAGGAATCTATAACGTTGAGCATGTTGCTGAGGGACCCATAATATGATAAAGATTTGAAATTCTGCTTTGGCTGAAAAAAGCACTGCAGAAGCCACACAGATCATTTAAAGTTTCCTGTGAGCAGTTCCTAGGGCAGCTCCATCTGCAGTCAAAGCTGGTGACCAGGAGGAAGCGACTCAAAAGTGTCCGTCCCAAGGGACACTGGGGGATAGGGCAGGACTTCTGTCCTTGGGGCAGAATGTGGCTTTCGAGGTCAGGTTATGCGAAATGCTACCACGTTCTCCAGAACAAATACCACCTGGGATCCCAACTTACGGAGCCACAGGAGTCACCAGATACAGGAGCGAGGACAATCCAGCCCCCACCACTGTCTACAACTACACAAAGGTGCCACTAGTCCAGGCCCCATAACTGGGGAGATAGTAAAAATGATTCTTATTGCTTTCAAATGCTCAGTTCTGGGGTAGCCTGTTCTCTGGCCATAAAAAGTGTCTGGGATATATTCTTGTCCCTCTTTGAGCTATACTGCACTTTCTACTCCATGGCTATTGTGCCAAGTGTAAAATATCTGCAGTCCAAAGATTTGAACATATACATTGCAAATGTGTTTCACTAATGGTTCTTTGAGCCACCAACCCCTCCTGCCGTGGTATCAGTTTCTAGAACAGCACTGTCTAGTAGACAACTTCTGCAATGGGGCTAGGGATGTAGTCGATGGTAGGGTGTACGCTCAGCGTGTGTGAGGCTGGAGATCAATGCTCAGCAACAGCATGGGAAGAAGGCAAAGGACTCTCTGCCATGATGGAAACGTTCTCCTCTGTGTGCTCTCCAAAACAGAGGCTACTGGCTGTGTGTGTGACTGAGCCTTAGAGTGTGACTAGTGTGACACTAGTGTGATGGAGGAATGAGATGTTAGATTTTTGTTTAAATTTAAATAACCACACATGTTACTAGCTGCTTTGTTAGCCACTGTAGCTGTGTGAGACTACTTTAGATGCCACATACTTCAACTCTGTTGAACTAGCATTTATGTACCAAGCAGCAATGAAGCCCTGACATAGGTTGGTAGCATCACTTGAAGGTCAGTCACTGGAACTCTCTACCCTGTGGAAGAATAGAAAGCAGAAGTCCTCCTGACTGATGCCTGGACATGGGAGAAGTGGGCTGGGGTGTGGACCTTCACTTCTTTTGCATGCTTTGATGTTTGTATTTTATTGAGTGTGCATAATTAATACTTCATGGCTATACTGGATACATACACATACACACACAAGGTGTGATCTAACGGGAAGGAGGATGTTTACATTTTAAAACATTATTAAAGTAAAAAACACCTTGCTATTAATCCTCCTTGAGTTGCGTCCTCTTGCTTTAAACACACTTATCCCATCCTCCTTGACACTTTCCAAAGCTGTTCTGGAAGCCCCTTTCGTGAGTATCTTAGATGTACTGTCTTGCCTGCCTCACTTTCCTGAATCTATTCAAAATGTTTACCTGTCTTGCCATTTTGACTTGGGGAAGAAGTCAGAGGTCACAAGATACCAGATCCAGTGAACAAACTGGATGAGGACACACAGTAATGGTTTCATTTCACAGGAATTACTGTAATCATTTGCCAAAAAAATGGTGATCATAATATATAGCTAATGTTTAAGCAAAATATTACTAAAACACACACACATTGCCAATGACCCTTCCTCCCAAAATAAACACAGTCCTGTGCTTTAGACATACTTGTTCCCTTGTTCTAGGCCATGTATCTTTAATGTAACATGGTTTTTAAAAAATGTAAGCATTTATCTTACCTTTCAGCCATCTCTTGGATGCATAGTGGTACAAAGCATGCCAGTAAGGAACTCTGCCACAGCTAAGCCCCAGCTTGAAATACGTATAAATTTTAGTGAGAAGAATATCACTTAGATCTTTTTTTTTTTTTTTCTTCAAGACAGGGTCTCGCTTTGTAGTTCAGGCTGGCCCTGAGCTCACTATGTAGCCCAGGCAAGCCTCAAACTCAGCAATCCTCCTGCCTCTGCCTCCTGAGTGCTGGGATTACAGGTGTGAGCCACCACACCCGGCATTGTGGTATGTGGTACTGATTGCTGGTGGGCGTGAGTCACCACGTCCAGCATTGTATGTGGTTACCAGGGATTGAACTCAGGACCTTGCGCTTGCAAGGCAGGCACTGGAACCACTGAGCTAAATCTCTGGCCCATATCACTTGTATCTTTAAAGCACATTTTTATTTTAAAGCAGTATATACTGGATCCCAAAGCAGTAAAATCTGAAAGTTAGAAAGAAGGGTCTGAAAGACCCACTCAGATTATTGAGGAAATTCTAAACGGGTGCTTGTTCATGCTATTTATAAGGAATTAAGATGTGTTACTTTCAGTGTTGACAAGTAACACAAACTAATAGAAAGCAGAGAGCTGCCAGGGAGAAATGCTGCCAGGTCAACAGAATGAATTAGAATCGTTTGTAATCAGTCCATTAATTCACTGGGCAAAAAAGGGTGCTGCACAGAGTTGTAAAGTAACCAGCCAGGAAAAGGCCTCCTTCCCTGTTCTGCCTTGCTTATGGCACCTTTCACTCAACAAACCTTAATCTTATTTTATTTTTTAAAAAGTTTCTCCAAATTTTCACAAACTAGAATTTAAAAAGGTCCAGATAACTACCTTCCAGCATAAAACAGGACAAGAAAAGTAAAAAAATAAAGACAAGGGAGAAAAGCAACAAGAGAAATAATTATTAGAGACCACTCATGTATAGATTAAAGAGGAAATGGGCAGTTTTCTGCTTCCAGCTGCTTATATTTTAATCAGTGCTGGATAATGTAATTATAAAAAATAATATTGCATGAATATGTGTTTTTGGCTAGAATTTTTATTTTGCCTTCAGTGGTGGCTTAAAAAGTGTGGAAATGTTTCCAAATTCTTGGCCCTTAAGGAAAATGTTCTAGAGAAAAGCTTTCTAATCATTCTAAAAATGGTTCTTTGGAAAAAAAATAATAATGATAGTAAATTTTAAAAAACTAAAGTGCTCAAGACACAAATTCACTGTAGAAAAGTATTTAAAAATATAGAGAAGCAAAGGAAGGCAAAAGTTAAATCCTATTACTTAAAGAAAAAAATAAGCTTGATTTTTATGCTATATATATGTAAGGGCACTGGGGATTGAACCTAGGCTTTTGCACTGAGCTACATTACCAACCCTTTTTATTTTATTTTAATTAGAGACAAGGTGCTGCTACGTGCTTAGGCTAAAACTTTTACTCCTCCTGCCTCAGCCTCCTATAGTACTGGGATTATGGATGTGTACCATCACATCTACATTATCCTTATGATTTTTAATATGCATATTTACCTGTATATTTGTTTGCCAAACTGGAATTTTACACATTGGTTGAAACCTTCTTTTCATCTCTTAATAAGTAACCAATGTTTCCATGGCAATAAACCATATCATTTTTAATGAGATGTGTCACTGCACAAGTATTTCATGTCCAACTCCTACTACTGGACATTAAAGTTATTTTTTTTATTAACAGCAATGCTATAATCTAGGCTTCTTGTCACATCTCTGCACACATCTTGGATTATTTCCATAGGAAATGGCATTAATAGGTGAAGAAGCGTGGCATTTACTTTCTTAAAATATTCCTCCATCCGAATAAAATTCAAAATAAGTTATATGCATGCTGGCGTCTGACAGACCTCAGAGGAGTTAGCTTGGGAGCCTAGGCAATTTCCTTGCTGAGTGTCACAATGAGTCTGATGGAGAGGATGGTGAAGGTCAGTGGCTTGTTGAGTCAGGTAAATAGCCTTGGCAGGTATTCTGGCCCCACTGCCTGGCACACAGTAGGTGCTTCATAAACTTTCAGGGATCCTCCCTCTTCCATCCCCACTTACTGTGAAGTTGGGCTCCATTATAGTGACATTTCTTAGAATCCTGGGACAGAGTGGGGGGGAAGAAGAGGAAGAGGAAAAGAAAGAGGGAGAAGACTGAGACAAAGTGAGGAGGAGAAAGAAGGAAGAGGAATAGAGATAGAGAAAAATGCAGGAAGAAAAAAGTGGGAGAGACTAAAGGAGAGGGATGAAAGAGGAGAGAAAAATGAAGACATGGGAAGAGAGATGGAGGAATGTTATAATTTAGATGTAAAAATGTCCCCCAGACCCTTGTGGTTTGGAGGATGACTGGTCATGGGGGCTCTACTCAACAGTATGTGTATGCACTGTGAGTTTAATAGCTAAGTATTCTGTTAGGACTCCAGGCCTGGTTAGAGGAGGGGCACTGGAGATAGAACCTAGAGAAGTGTTCTTGTCCATGACTGACTCTTCCCTTCTCTCTCTGCTCCCGGGCTGAGGGGCGTTGAACACCTTTTCCTCAGCTGCGTCTGTCCACCATCTTGTTTCTGCCTCAGAACCTGTTGAAAATGGACTGAATCCAGAAGCCAAAACAAACCTTTCCTCCTTTGAACTGGGGGTGTTGGCTGTTGCCTATTGGTGACAAGAAAGTGCCAAAGCAAGGAAGAATGCAGAAAAAGAAAGAGAAGGGGAAGAAGAACAGGGAAGAGGTCTAATGAAGACTGAGCTTTATTTGCCTGTTTGTAGGAGGAAAAAGGCACTTGATGGCTTTTCATGCTTTTTATTTGTTTCTTTATCTTCTGCCTAGAATTGCCCCAGTCAAGCTCTGAAGCTTTACAGCGCATTACTCCAGCATTTCAATCTGCCTTCTGGGTATTAGGAAGGGTTAAAACCCACACAACAGGGCACAGAGAAGCTTGTTTACTGCGAGATTCATGTCTGGACTTGAAAGGTATTTCCTCCGTTGCCCCACAACCCTGACAGAAAGGAAGACGAATGCTACATCAGGCACAGGACGGCGGTGTATGTTAATGGGGTTCTGCGTGGGCAGATTGGGTTGGGGAGGGCATCTTCCTACCCACAGGCGCACCTGTACCCATGTGCCCAGGTGACAGGCAGACACCTCTTTCCTCGCCGTCAGTTCCCAGCCTGTCTTCTCCAGAGGCTCTTGTCTGGGCAGGCGTCTCTGAGGAGTCCTTTCCATGCCAGAACACATTTCAGTCAACTGCTGCCTCTCCCAGGGACATCTGCATTTCAAGATGCAGCCCTCTCCGTGGAACTCGAGGCTTGTGGGTGTAAAAATGTTTACTAATCATGCAGGCAGCCCTATTCCCTTCCCTGTCCATCTTTCTAACAGCCGTTTATTGAGCACACTGCATTTGGGGCTGTCACACTCCATAGCCATTAGAAACGAGACAGACAACTCTCTGCCATTTGGAAGCTTGTGTTTTGGTTGAGGTAGGGGGAAGTTTGAGCCCAGCCTGTGCCACTTTGTGACTTTGCAAAATTCTGTCTGGAAAAAAAAAATTCGAGGCTATCACACAAAGGGCCCCAGTTTATTCCCTGGTACTGGAAAAGAACAACAACAACCACTAAGCATGCAGGTACGCAGTCAGTGATGAGGTTGCCAGGCGTATTCACTTGGTATGTGGGTAGCATGGTCAAGAAAGGGCCCTGCTCAGCCATTCTCATGCCATGGTTACACTGTGACCTTAAAGATGAGTTAACTGCATGAAAAGCCAGCACAGCAGAGTGCTGGGCTCTGAGTGTCCCCCAATGTGGATCAGTCTTCTGATGACAAGAGGAACACGTCCCAGTGTGCTCTCAGTGCCTCCTCACACCTCCTCTTCTCCCTCCACTATGTTCTGCACAGCAGAGAGCCTCCGCCCAGCACCACAGACATGCTCTCAGACTTGCCAGCCATCAGAATCCTAACCAAGTAAGTCTCTGTTGTTTCTAAATTACCCAGCGTACAATATTCTGGGATAACAGAAGAAAATGGATTGAGACAGAAAAGTGGGACGAAGTGCAGCTGTTGCTTTGACAAATCTCTGAAAATGTGGAAGTGGCTTTGGAACTAGATAATGAGTAGAGGCCAGGAGAAGTAGGAGGAGAAAAAGCCTACGTGCCATAACTGGGGGGATTATTCTGGTGAGGGGTCAGAAGAAGAGGAGAGCTTTAGGAAAAGTGTAGAACTCCTCTGAGATGGCTCAAGTGGTTGTTGGTAGAAATGTGGACAGTAAAGAACATTCTGAGGAGGACTCAGATGGACAGAGAAACAAGGTAGTGTCATAAAGGTGTGTTTGCCACACGAGTCAGAAAGACTCAGTGGAGTCATCCATTCCTTAGGGTTTTACAGAAGGTAAAACTTCAAGAAAATGAACTAGAATATTTGGTGGGTGAAATGTCTAAGCACCAAAGTGTTTGAGCCGCTACCTGGTTACCTCTAACTGCATACAGTGAGGTGTAGGAGGAAAGGAATGATTTAAAGGTAGGATTTGTCATTAAAAGGGAAGGAGAATGGGAAAATTTGAAACATTTGCACCTTGACCCTGTAAAGAGTCAAAAAGTGAGTTCAGAGGACAAAGATGAGGGTGTGACTAAGCAACAGTGAGATTCAAAGGATGGGAAGGAGTCGGGCGCTGTTTACCGAGACAACAGGAAAAAGACCTCAAAGGCATTTTGGAGGTTTTCAAGAGTGCCTCTCACATCACGGCTTAGAAAGTGCGTGGCTTGAGGGCAGGAGGTTCACTGCTCAGGACACCCTGGAGACTGTGCTCCCTACCTTCCAATCAGCGCTCCTTGGCCCATCTCCTGGGCTTCAGCAGGCCTGAGTAGCCCAGGCTAACACTGTCGAAGGTGAGTTCTAGAAACTTTAGCTATGTCCACGTGGTGCTGATGCTGTAGGTGTGCAGAATGCAGGGCTGATCAAGGGCAGAGCCCCTGCAGTGCCCAGCATGAGAGCAGTGCCCAGCATGAAGGGGAGGTCAGAGTTCATCTGCCACAGAGACACCCCGACTGTGGCAATGCCTACTTGAGCCTTAAGGATGGGGCCACATTCAAGACCCCAGAACTGCAGAGCCGCCCATGTGCAGCGTTAGCCTGGGAGAACCGTAGACACAAGGCTCTGAGCCGGCAGAATTGCTCTCTGGTCTGAGCTCAACAGAAACAAGAAGTGGGGCCCTCAGGGGCCTTGGCAGCCCAGCTCTCCATCCCGGTGTATCTAGAATTTGGGACATGGAATTCAAAGGGCTGATTTTTCAGCTTCAGGAATTGTCCGTTTGGGACTTTTCTGGAATCAGTCGCTCCTCTTTTCTTGCCTATGTTTTCCTTTTGGAATGGGAATGTCTCTCTCACGCTCTCATTTACATGGCAAGTAGACAATTTGTGTTGATTTCACAGGCTTATAGCTAAAGGATATTTCTCTAAGGATGAATCCTGCTTTGAGTGCTACCTGGATCTCATTCAGAGGACATTCCGGACTTTGGACTTTTGAGTCAGTGGTGAAACAAGTTAAGATTAGGGGACTACTGCGATGGAAATAATGCATTTGGTAGATGGGCTAGACATGAATTTAGGGAGAGCTGGGATAGGTTGCTGTACTTCCAATATCCTCTCCGAAACTCATGTTAAAATTGAACAGTAACAGTGTTGAGAGATGAGACCAGGACAGGGTGAATAGGCTATGGAGGCTAATGGTGCCCTCATAAATGGACTGACGCCATATTACAGAAGGAGGTCAATTAGTGATGGTGTGGGCTCCTGTTAAAAGCACAAGTTCAGCTGCTTTCTTTCTTTGTCTCACATGTACTCACTTTCCTTGCAACATGAAACCCTCAGCAGACCTCAGCGCTGTGCTCATGGGCTTCTGGCCTCCAGGACCAAAAGACAAAAACAACTCTATTTTTTTTTTTTTTATAAATTACTCCATCTGGGGCATTCTGTGATTGCAGCAGGAAATGGACTAAGACAGTGGTTCCTTGGTGGACTTTTTAGGAAAATGACTTGGAAAACACTGGATGCGGTTGTTGTCAAAGTCATGCACAAGTTGATTGGATTACTGCAAACTTTCTTCATGGCCCCATGATGATCACGCAGGACAACATCACACAGGTGCTGTGTATTTGCCTCATTACAAGAGGAGGGTCCCTTGTCCTTATTAATAATATTCACTGATGCTTCTTGACTATCCACTATGTGCTAGGCAGTCTAACAGGGGTATCGTGCTTTGGCATAGAAATTATTATCTCCCCGCAATCTCAGAGAAGTTTTGTTGAAGTCATAGTTAGAATGAAATGTCACAGCAACAGTCTGAATCCAGCACTGTTTGGTTCCATAGCTGGTGACTTTTCTGTAACATTGAATCACACCACTTCCTGAGAGGTAAGAGTTCTGTCTGTGATAGGAAGTTTCCCTTCATATTCTCTTTTCCTCAAAGATAAGCAGTTTAATTCAAAATTCACTGAGATGCTGTGCAAATGGCAAAGGCTTTTTCCGTTTGCTCCATGGAAGAGTCTGTAAGCCTTGAATTGCTCCTTTTCTTCAGTCTATTGTCCCTCTGTTCTCTATAACTCTTCCCTTGGAAGAAATAATCCAATAGATCGGTTGTTACTGGTGTTATCAGCGATTGGGCAGAGTGACTTTCTCTCTCTGCTGATTCTTTAGGACCCTCCCTTCTCTCCTTTTGTTATTTTTTTTTTTTTTTGAGACAGGGTCTCACTTTGTAGTTTAGGTTGGCTCTGAGCTCACTATGTAGCCCAGGCAAGCCTTGAACTCAGCAATCCTCCTGTCTCTGCCTCCCGAGTGCTGGGATTACAGTCGTGAGCCACCACGCCCAGCACTGTGATATGTGGTATTGACTGCTGGTGGGCGTGAATCTCCACGCCCAGTATTGTATGTGGCTACCGGGGATTGAACTCAGGACCTTGCACTTGTGAGGAAGGCGCTGGAACCACTGAGCTAACCCTCTGGCCCCCCTCTCCTTTTGTTTTTATGTTAGTTTAAACTTCATTGACATAACCAGCTCATGTTGGCATATTCATCCCTATCCCAGAGCCTCTTGTCATTACAGATTCAAACAACATCCCCGTCTCTAGCACCCCAGAGATGTCATTCATGGAAATTACTGACACACAGCTATTAGGATACAGGAACATTGAGAAGAGAGAAAGTAACTGGTATTTCACAGCTAGAAATCTCTTGAGTTCTCTCTTGTGATGCAAATGCCCTTTGAAAAGAAATGGCTAGAACTTTTCCAGTTACCACCATCACAAGGATTAATACCACTAATATTTACATTTGTAGGGCTCTTTCCAAATACTTTAATTTATATTAGTCCTTTGGCTTTTCCCCAAACCAAGAGCTAGTTCACAAATCACTATTTGCATAAAGGAACTTATAACATCTGTAATAAAGTGAAAAGTGACGAGCTGGGTCACTCAGCTGATAACTGATCCAGACAGAGGCTCAGAGACTCCGGAGGAGCTCTGAATGCAGCTCAGAGGCACAATGCAGGTGTGAGATGCTAGATTCAATCCCCAGAAATACCAAATTAAAAAAGAGGTGTGTGGGGGGGACTCTGGAATTTGAGGTTAACTTATTCTTTCCAGACACCCCATTTATCTTCATAGGGCAACAGACCAGATCTTTTATGTATTGTGGAAGCTGCCCAGAAGGAAAGGTTGAAAGTTTAAGGAAATGTTCAAGGATGTAGGATCAAAAAGTCAAGGAGTAGGGCTGGAGATTTAGCTCAGTGGTTCCGGCGCCTGCCTCACAAGTGCAAGGTCCTGAGTTTGATCCCCGGTAACCACATACAGTGCTGGGGGTGGTGACTCATGCCTGTAATCCCAGCACTTGGGAGGTAGAGACAGGAGGACTGCTGAGTTCGAAGCTTACCTGAGCTACATAGTGAGCTCTCAGGCCAGCCTGAACTACAAAGTGAGACCTTGTCTCAAAAAAAAAAGTCAAGGAGTAAGGACTGATTAAATGAATGAATAATTTACTTACACACTTAATAAACATTTATCATGTGCTATCCGTTATTTGCATATACACCAATGGGATAATACTAAATGTATGGCAGGGACCTGCTGGTCTTTTTCTTCTTCTCCTTGGTCCTATCAACAGGCTGCACCTTCCTTATTTCTCTGTGCCTGCCATCCAGCTAAGAATGTGTAACTTTTTCCCTCCCGGATCTTTCTTCTTTACGTAGAGTCTGGAGATTTTGGGAGCTGTCAATCATTGTTCCTGCCATTTTGAAACACCTATTAGACATGGACTTCAGCAAAAGTTTAGAGTTTATTTTTCACAGTAACTCATGTCACTAGGGTTTCTCAGTCAAGTGGTGGAATAGGATTGAGATCTCATATGCTAAGGCATCTTGTCTTAGTTACTTTCTCATTGGTCAGGCAAAATACTCAATGCTCACATCTTAAAGAAGGAGAAGTTTATTTTAACTCAGTCTGTAGAGATTTCAGTCCATAGTCGACTGGCTCCAAGGCAGAGAGGCATGGAAAGGGATCTGGCAGAGGAGAAACAGTTCATGGTGAGGCAGGCAGGAAGCAGCAGCCTTTCTTCTGTCCCTTTTTATTCCATCCAGGCCTCAAACTAATGGTTGGTGCCACCCACACCCAGAGTGGTTCTTCTGTTTTTAGTAAATCCTTTCAGCCACATCCAGAACTATGCTAAGCCAATCAGTGGACTAATTCAGTATTACACATCTATGATCTAGTTTCTCTCAAAAACCTACCTATGATCTCATGAGTCTTTGTAGGGGAGAAGCTGGAACAGTATCCACTGTACTTAATAAATTAACTTCTCTTCTTTGCACCTAAAATTAACTTCTCTTCTTTTCTAGTTACACATCATCCTTGGGAGAATTGAGAAAAGAGTCTCATAGAATTTTCCATAGGTTTTAATTCTCTTGTGGAACTCCTATTGAGAAAGGCTATATATCCTTATACAGTTTTGTTCTTCTGCTTGTGTTTTAATGTCCCCTCAAAGCCTCATGAGGATGAAGTAAGGCTTTCTTTCCCACAGGTAGGTGAATCTAGACTGTGTGATACTGGGATTAATGGTGTGTGTGTGACTAATCCACCACCTCATGTGAGTGATTGGTTTCATGCAACCCTAAACCTGGCAGTTTGGACTGGATTAAAGGGCAGAAAGATGCTATTAAGATCCCTTGTTGTTTTTTTCTGTCTTCTGTCACTGCCATAACCTGATAACCCTCTGCTATCCTGCCTTGGAGCCCCCAGTGTAGTTTGAAACCTCTTTGAACTGTAAGCCAAGTAAAGCTTTCACCCTTTAACTTTGAGTGTTGGTATTTTGTCTTAGTGATGAGAGAAAAGTAACTAAGACAAAGGGTTTATCATAATCTAGTTTTGGAAGCTGGTCAGATGTACACACTCATCTGCAAGTTTGAGTAGGAAAAGAGGAATTCATAGGACTTCATCACCACAACAAGCCTGGGATGGAGATTTTATTACTGTCCTTCATAGAGGAAAGGCTGTTAAGGTTAAACATTCAGGGTCATTCAGCTAGGAAGAGGTGGAGCTAGAATTTGAACCAAAGCCTGGAGGATTCTTGCCCACGCTAGGGCTACACACTACAGAATAAGCAAGGTTAACCTACTGTACAATTCTCCACAAGGCTGCCCCAATGACCAGAGGACCCAAGGCTGAACCCCATTTCCAATGACAAACATAACCTTCCCCTGTGGAAAGAGAAGATCTGTGGCCTTTGTCAACCTTGGGTGATCTTTCTGCATCTGAATTTCCCCCATCCCGAGTCTATTTATAGGAAGGCGATCATTGTATCATGAAAAACTATTTATAGGAGTGAATCAGTAACAAAACATGTCACCCTGCATTCTGACTTTAAGAAAAGGGGATTTATGAAAAGTTTGGGAGATGTGATTAGGAAAGCAAAGGATTGTTAGTTTACAGAAAGAATTAGGTTAACTAACAACCATCTTCCAAAAGCTTAATTAAATCTCTCAGCCCTCGAGTGAGGTGAGGAAATAATTGATTTCTGCATTGCTGGTGGGGAAAGTGAGGAGAGGAGGTAATTTGCTTGTAGCCAACAAGGGAACCAATGTCTATCCTGGGATTAAAAATCTTAAGATTTTCTAGCTCCTGGTCTTTTTGTTTTACCCGTGAAACCAGAATGCTTAGGGCCCAAAAGAATTTGTGTGTGTGAGAACCCCAGAGCAGGACCATCAACCAAGATACTCCATGCAAATGGGACCAAATAATTAAGGATTTAGTCCTTAGTCATTTTCTGTCCTACAGAAGAGTAGCACAAACAATGTGCCACTTGTGAACATCAAGGCCGCATGGGTTTATTTTAATAACTGCTGGCACTTTCCATTGTAAGGCCTGCCTGTCACCCAGAGGAATGACTTGTGATGCCAGAAAATATTTGGAAATCTCAAAGTTTAAAACACTGTCAGGAACCAATTGAGGGGGGGGGAGGGAGAAAGGAAGAGTAATGAATGGGGAGGGAGAATGAGAACCAAGGAGAGGGAAAGAATTCTAGGAGAAACAGCAAAATCTAACTATTCACAAATTAAACGCTTCCTTGCAAGAATTCTAGGAGATGGTGACGCCCATTCGGAATCCTGGCACTGTGGGTAGATTGCATGTTTACACCTGGGGGGGGGGCTCAGTAATTCAACAAGCCCATTGTCTCAAAATAAAAGATAAAAAATAAAAGACATGGTGCTGTAGCTCAGGGTGAAGCCCCTGGGTGGAGTCTCAGTGGAGAAGGGGACAAAGACAATTCCTGAAGTAGGCATAAAATTACTTTAAAGGAATGGGAACACTGACACTTCAGAGGAATAGAGGATCTTCCCAAAGATAAGAGGGTGGAGGGCAGCATGTGGTCCATCCATGAGGCAGCCTGTGGCCCTCACCTCTGCTTACGGACCCACTGAAGGAGAGGGAAGGGTTGGAATTCGGAGGCCTGCCTGGTTTCCTCTGAGACTCGAAGCTCCTTGAGGAGCAGAATCAAGATTCAGTATATTTGCTCCTGAGTCTAAAGTCACTCTGAGAAGAAAAATAAATGATATGTTTTATTCGGACAGACTGAATGGACAGCTGCAGTGACCCCAAGGTAAAAGGTCAAGTCTCTCTTTCCTTTCTAACCCTGAAGACATCCATGGTCTCTTCGGCTTTCAAAACAGGTAAAATTGACTTGCTTCCTTCTACCTCCTTGTGTGTTGTTCCATGGCCTGCAAAGCAGGTGCAGCCCTGCCTGGAATATCCAGGAGCTCTTGAGTTTAGGGAGAGAATAGCCTTGTGCTTTCACTCAGCTCTGCCTGCTTACCCCGAACCCTACCCTCAAGCTGCTCCCTCAGTTCCCATGAGTCACGTGGGCCGTAGCACTCTCTGTTTAGGACATAGGCGAGGCCATCTTGGATGCCGAGTTTCAGGTTCTGCCTCTGTGAAATGAACGTCTGCACTTCGAGTAGGGTGTGAACCCAAATATCACCAAGGGCTAGGCAAGCATTGACAGGAGCAATGCAGAGAGTTGGAACCAGACAATGGAGAGTGGGGGATGAATGCATTATGTAGAAGAAACCCTCGGTGACTGCCTTTCTGGTGCTTTTCAAAGGTGCATGAGGAAGTCTGGGCTTTTATGTGAAATTCATCTATTCTTCAATGCTGGCGTAGAAATGTTCAGAAACACAAAATGAGCCCAGCTGAACACATCTGTGCAGCGAACCCAGCCCAGGGTGCAGACTTTAGAGCAGCTGATCTCCACAGTCGCCTCCGCCTCTGAACGGATTTGGCCTGGTGGCAGATCATCCCTTCCGTCGGGACGTGTTTGGCTCTCTGTACTATTCCTGGTGCAGTTTAAGCAGAGTGGACGAGGGCTTAAGTGTAACTGTGTTTATAAACACCCCGAAGAATTCCATATGGCGCGCCGCATGTGAAGCTGGCTTAATTTGAAAAGATTAAATGTGCTCAGGCAATTGCAGAGTTGTCTGCTTTGCAAATCAGTGCAATTTGTCGGCGCCGGGCAGGAAGGGAGGAGCTCCGGGAAGCACAGCTGGTGTGACCAGCGAGGCCGGCGACAGCAGCTCAGGAGGCCAGTCAGTGTAGCCACTCCCTCCACCATCCACATCTCCTGTGCTCTGCACCTGCACGTGCACACGTGTGCACACACGTATGCACACACACAGGAGACATGATTAAAAACAAGGTGATATTTAAAATTTTTTAAACATGTCAGAGTAAAAAGTCACAATGCCATTAATCGCCCTCAAAATACCTCCCTATCCTGGACCAGGGACACAATTATCCCATCACTGTGGCCGCATTCTGAAGCAGTTCTGGAGGAAGTCCTCTTTCACGAGTGTCTAGTGGCACTGTCATGGCAGTCTCAATGTCCTGAATCAATTCCAAATGGTTACTTTCCATGGGCATTTTCATTTGTGGCAGACCTAGAAGTCTCATGGTGCCAGAACTAGTGAATAATGTGGATGAGGACACATACTGATGTTTTCCTGAACCAACATTTTATCAAATGGTGCTGGGTACTGGTTTTCACCATATTTTTGATCACACCTTGGTAAGGGTAAAAAAGTATTTGAGAGTGATTAATGATGATTTCACTGTAATAAATTTTTTACAAAATGAGGCCATGGTGTATCTTCTGATCAGGCTTTGCGTCCCCCACCTTTTCCCCACCGTTTGGTTTTAAACTATGTTCAAATGGAGTAAGTTTGCTTTCCATTGTTCTAGGACAGTGTGGGAAACGCACAGGAGTGTGGGGCCAGATACACTCTTGCAGGCTGCAGCTTTGAATGGTGCAGAAGCCTGTTAGGAATCTGAACACCAGGGATGCAGACCCTGCTCTGGCAGCAATCTGTGTGGGAGCCAGGCACGTTCTGGCCTTTGCCCTCCTTGAGCCTCAGGTCTTCATATGCAAAACAGGAATGAAGTTGGATATGTCTTAAGTCCCTTCCAGCACCACTGACATTGGAGGATCTTTCATCCCTCTGTTTTCCTGCTTAGTGTTGTTTCTGCAGTGGGTCATGGATAGCCACTTGCTGGTCTTGGGTCCCAGTGTGTCAGTGACCATGACTTTCCATGGATACCACTTGAGTAGCTGGAAGAGATGTCTGGTTAGCCTGGCATGGGAACCACGGGCAGACCCTCAGGTGTGCATGAATGCCACTTCAGCCCTGCACAGGGCCTCATTCCCTTCCCCTCCGCCATTTCTAGAACAGCTTCAGTAGTGCAGAAGAGTGTCAGATGCGTGTAACTTGGTTGCTCATTCAGCACTTCACACTTCAGGAATCAACAAAGATTAAAGGAGGGAAAGTATGTGTGAACCAGTCTGTCCACAGAAAAGGAAGTCAAGCCAGTTTAGACAACAGGAGGCCTCTTCAATATCACTAGAAGTCCAGAGTTATTCCAGCAGCTATATAAATGGTTAAGTCAGTAATTCACTGATGTAGTCAAAGGCACATGTCTTTTGCATTTTCCCACTTTGTCTTAGGCCAATTCTCATTATAACAAAATGGCTGCCACAGTTCTAGGCAACTCTTTGCACAGGAATGTTTCTCTAGGAGTACTTTTTATAGTATGAAGATAATTTATAATATCCCCACAAGACTTTCCTAATGGTGCAATGAGTTACATACCTGTGCCTACAACTATGACCAAAGGTAGAGATTACTTAGGTTGAGTTAAAGCAAAACAATCCAAATTTACCATGAAGCAAGGAGAGGCTCGGTCCACACATGAGCAAATTCAGAATTCTGAGTATGAGGAAGAAAGGCAAGGGTGTGAGTGTTTGGAAGGCCTCTCAGTGTCTCTTCACCATCCTCTCACTCCCACTGTGGGTTAGTGGGGAGGAGGGAAGAGGAAGAAGAAGGGTAGAAGGAAAGACAAAGAAAGAGAAAGGCAGGGAGCAAGAGAAGGTAGAATAACAGTTCTGGAATCCAAGACTGCGGTCCAATCCATGCTCTCATTTCCCTGCCACATACTCTTGGGTCACTAGGGTCTGTGTGAGTCTACATCTTCTCAGATGTGAAATGAAGAGAAAATGGGATTTTCAGTTGATTAAATGAGATGGATGAAGGCACTAAGCACAAGATTATCACAAAGTATTGTTCAATTAATGTTAAGAAGAGAGAAGTTGGAGTGGGAGAACTTTGTGGAGAGCAGCAAGATTTTCCATAGAGGGCCCTAAATTTATAACATGTTTTTACCCCTCTTAACCTCTGTATCTGACAATGTACCAGTGGGTCAGACGAATGGGATGTTGTGTTGGTCAGCTTTCTGTTGCCATCACAAAAAAACCAAGAAAAAAAAAAGAGGAAAGTTTTGTTTTGGTTCAAGCTTTCTGAGGTTTCAGTCCATGGTTAGCTGTCTCCATTGCTTTTAGGTCTGTGGCAAGGCAGAAACATCATGGCGGAAAGACATGGCAACCAAGAATGAGAGGGAGGGAAAGGAAGGATGAAAAGGGAGAGGGGAGAGGGAGAGAGAGACAGAGAGACAGAGATAGAGGACCTAGGATAACACACATCAACAAGAGCATATCCTCGAGGATCTACTCTTTTCAACTAGGTCCCACCTCTCAAATTTCTGTCACCTCCCAATAGCCCACTGAATTAGGAAACCATCAAAGGATTAGAAGGATTAGTCCTCAGGATCCCACCCCATTCCAAGTGTTCCACTTCTGAACACTGACATTTTAGGGGCCATACCTTCAACAGAGGAGCTTTGGGGTACATTTCAGATCCAGATCTGTCTTCTTGGACTGTTGAACCAGGTTGTGTATATGTCTGGTCTCAGGTAGTAAAATCAGAAGGCAGGTCTTCAAGGTCCAAGCCTGTGCAAGACTAACAAAAAAGGGAGTAAAAATGCAGAAATGTATTTTTAAAAGGGAAGCATATTACTGCATTCAGCAAATTCATTTTTGTTGCAGCAGAACATGGGGCACTTACAATGAAAAATCTGCTTTTTGGAGATCACTGAACCTTCATCTTCCTGACTGATCTATTTAAGCCAATTAGATTAAATTCAATAAGTATGTTGAGGACCAGCTGTGTATGAGGCAAAGTCGCTGGTCCCTACAATGAACCCACATGGGTAGAATACTGTCTTTGTACTTGAAGAGCTCACAAGGAAAAGCACAAAGTAATTTTCCTGATACTGTATATACATTTTTCAAGATGGATCATTTGAATTAGTAATCTTTTCTTCAGATTCTTACTTGCTGAGGCTGGTGGTGACAAAGCCTCTCATAGCTGAGGTTGAATTAGACTTTGGACCTGTGAGGAGGTGTTACAGTGAGGCTAGTCTGAGGTCCCTCGAGGCTCCTTCTGATGTGATATTCTGAAAGACAGGTGATCTGTTTCACCAAAAAAGGGGTTCTCTGAACACTGGCTAAACCCTGACAATCCAGACCAAGGTATCATCAAGGTAACCTTTGCCCTTCTCCTTCTTCCCCAGCCAGGACCAGAATCAGCAACACTTTCACCAGGAGTGACTGGGGTCGGGTCTTGGCTTGAGTCTGAGTTCAGCTGGGGATGCATCTAGCTTGGGGGTCTTCTGGAGAAGTGGGCCAGAAATCTCAGCTATCCATTTTTACTCTCCTGTCCCTCTGTGATGTCCTTATGGAAAGAGGCTGTCTAGTCTTTTCACAAAGATTTCTAGCCTTTCACACCAGCCCTTTCTACTCTAAGCACAATTGGCCTTCTGCATCATGCCCCTCCTCAAGGAATAACTGAGTCATTCATGTCTCTTGCCAGACAAGCCAAAAAGTCAAGTTGTCTGCTCTCATCTTCCATGTACTCCAAACAACATGATGAAATACGGATTGGACAAGACATTGAGGGCTCCTGTTCAGGAAAAGACAGAATGGAAGTCATGTGACAGTCCTTAGCTATTGTAAAATCCTTCTGAACAGGCATGGTGAAGCCTTTGTTGGCTAATAGGAGAACATTCTTAATTAGATAAAATTAAATTCTCTTGTTTATGGTCCTCTGGAGTCTATTATTCTGGGGCCCTTCCCCAGTGAATGATGTGAAGATTTTGTAAGGTGGGAGACCTCAGGGTTTCCTAGCCTCACCATTATTGACATTTTGGAATAGCTAATTTGTCATAGTTTAGAATGAAAATTGCCCCTCCCCCAGGGAGGGTAGGGATGTAGTTTAACAGGGCTATCCATCCCTGCCTAGCAAGCATAAAGTCCTGAGTTTCATTCCCAATACTGAGAAAAAGAAAAGAAAATGTTCCCACAGTCTCCTGTGTTCAGGGGTCATGCTTTTGGAAAATGATTGGATCATTAGGATGTTGTATTCATCTGTGGATTAATCCATTGATGAATTCATGGCTGAATGTGGTATTAGGAGGTGCAGCTTGGTTGTGGATGGTCACTGGTATATAACCTGAAAATGGCCTCAGCTCCTTCCTGCTCTCTCTGCTTCCTGGCTGCTATGAGTTGAGCAGTTTTCTTCCGCCAAGCCCTTCCACTGTGCTGTTTCTGCCTTGCAGCCAGGTAACCATGGACTAACACATGAGCCAATATAAACCTCTCTTCCTTTAACTTGAGAGTGTTGGATATTTTATTCCAGGGATAGGAACGTAATACAGAAATTGATATCAGATAAATGAGATTACTGTTGTGACTGCCTCTGACTATGTATTTACAAGTTTTTGGAATTGCTTTGTGGAGGAGTTTGGAAAAATTTCGAATTACAGGCCAGAGAAACCTAGCATGCTATAAACAGAGTGTGATGGGTAATTCTGGTCAGGGCTCAGAATAAATAAAATGCTGATAGGAATGTAAACAGTAAAGGCCAGGATTAGGGTGTATCAACTGGGAACAAAGACTACTAGATTGGACTAGAGGCCATATGTGTTACACTTTTGCAAAAATTTGTTGACATTTTACCTATATCCTGAGATGCTGTTGGAGACTAAGATTTGATCTAGTGAAAGAATTCAACACAGAGTCTTACAGATAAGAGTTTTTATTGCATCTCAGAGAATACTTTGGACTTTGACTTTTTAGTAGTGCTAACATTAGTAAGACTTTGGTGACTCTTAGAGACGAACTAAAAACATTTTGCATAATGAGATGAACATAAGCCTTTTGAGTGCCAAGAGTGGAATGCTGTGGTTTAGATCAAAATGTTTCTCCTAAAATGTCCAGTGTTCAGAGATGGTGCCTTTGGAAGTACAGGGGCAGATTACAGAGACATGGGACAAAATCCGATTGCAAACATTGTAAAATCATCACATGCTTCTCTTTAGCTGATAATTATATATGCTTATCTATGTACTATATATTTAAGAAAACATATCTTGCTGCATCTTTATAAAAATGTCATTCACATTTACTGCATGCTGACCTTGTTCCCTTCTCAGAAATAGAAGCTAAGACCCTGATTAGCCTAGATTGTACCAATCAGTGAAACAGTTATTTTTAGAAACGAGCTGACTCCTATAAGTATGATGTAGACCTCAAACTCACCGGACATCCCAAATGCGATGCCCCTATCTTGCAGCCCGCTCTACTGCTAAAATAGCTCTTCTGCTTTCTCTCTATGTGGCAGACTTTAAATAAACTTTCACTTTGCACTATATTAATCTTGACTCTTCCATTTTCCACTAAAGCTTCGCACCTTCATTCTTCATCGTAGTGAAGGCAAGGACCTGAAGAGAAGTGGGGGCTCATTATAGGGGACACCAGCTCCCTCCTCAGACACTCCTGCTGGACCCATAGAAGATGACTGGATCATCAAGGTCTTGCACTGACCTTGCACTGACCCCATGGGGGCTGATGAGCCCATGCTCATGGGTGAATGTACTGTTAAGAATCGGGGTTGGGTTGAAGGTGGGTCACCTGCAGCAGATCCGGGCAGACCTAGTGTGTTCTTGTGTCCAGCCGCTGCCTACTCTCTCTGCTTCCTGCTGCCATAGGTTGGAGGGTGTCCTTGCTCCACTCCCTCCACCTTGCTATTCCCCCAATGGAGCCAGCCAACCATGGATTAACGCTGTGAGCCACAGTATACTTCTCCTCTTTTAAACTGCAAGTGTCAGGTATTTTGCTCTAGTGACTGAAAAGGAGGGTTAGTGACATTCCAGCCTCTGTCTATCCAATGTCAGTGGCTGGAAGCATTTCCATCCCAGTTATAATCACCAAAAACATCTACACATTGTCAAACGTCCTCTGAGAGACAAAATTGCCCCAGTGGTTCAAGGTTTAACAAAAATCTCAGCTCAGGGCCGGAGATTTAGCTCAGTGGTTCCGGCACCTGCCTTGCAAGCAAGCACAAGGTCCTGAGTTGGATCCCAGTAACCACATACAATGCTGGGCGTGGTGACTCATGCCCACCAGCAATCAACACCACATACCACAGTGCCGGGCATGGTGGCTCACGCCTGTAATCCCAGCACTCCTGAGGCAGAGGCAGGAGGATTGCTGAGTTCAAAGCTTGCCTGGGCTACATAGTGAGCTCAGGCCAGCCTGAACTACAAAGTGAGACCCTGTCTAAAAAAAAAAAAAAAAAAAAAAATCTCAGCTCATAGTTTCTTTGGCAATATTGTGCCCTCTCAAAATCTTATTGATGCTTCTTATTGTGCAATATGAGGAGAAGCATGGCCAGAGTCTTTTCCTAAGCAAAAACATTCACATCTGATTTGTTTCTTTGCTTCTACACATTTTGCTATGGCTTTATCTTTCTAGTTTCTAAAATCATTTCTTTGGCTACTAGTCACTCACCACTCACTACTTGGGGGGCAGGAATTAAGGAAGCTGATTCTGGACACTGGAGAGACACGTGCAGGGACAAAACAGCCATGATGATTTAAAAGGCAGATCAATAGATTGGTGCCACATGTTAGGGATGGTGTCCAGGCAGCTGTCCACTACAAATGTAAACTTTACTATTAGTTAAATGATTGTTATAAAAACGTCCTATTCGATGCATTAATTTCCTCATTGCTAAGGTATAAAAACAGATGAAATGTCTTTTTGCTTTTTGTTCATCAATGAAGAGCTGGTACAGCAGGTCTAAGACTGGACTGTCTACTTTCTAGGTAGCAGCTGAGTAACAGGGCTAAGTAGAGTTAGAACAAGGGATGTGGGGAAGGGACAGAAATCTCAAGATGGTGGCGGAGGAGGAACTACATGTGGCTTGGGGGAGCCACT
Organism: Thryonomys swinderianus; assembly: GCA_004025085.1. Classification (NCBI taxonomy): domain Eukaryota; kingdom Metazoa; phylum Chordata; class Mammalia; order Rodentia; family Thryonomyidae; genus Thryonomys; species Thryonomys swinderianus. Next base: position 64,968 of record PVIC010001912.1, read on the forward strand.
GTGATAAACTGCTGAGGTCTGGAGCCTGTTGTAGGTGAGATCGCTGGGTAAAAGGGGGCAGTGTGTGATGGCCACCACCTAACGCTGAAGACGGTTCATTAATTTGAGTTCTCACAGAAGCCATATATACTCTAGTTTCTTAGCTTCTAACACATCTAAAATTTCCATGTATATATTTTAAGTTTAGTGAAGGGTAAACTTAAGGATAATTAATATTTCATTCTAGCTATAAAATAATAAATTAAATGATAATAACAGCAAATAGCATCTGTGGAAGAAATGCTAAACACCATGCTAATATCGGCACTATAGGAAATTATGCTGTGGTTAAACTTATGTTTATATTGGCAATGTATTAAGTACTGTATAAAGGTCCCACTCTTACCACAAGTAAAGCAATGAGTCTACATGTTGGTGGGTGCAAAGCCAAAACACACAATCAATAGATAAAAGGGTGGAAAGTTTTACTACTCACAGCAAGGAAAGGCAGCAATGAGGTCACTTCCAGCAGTGCTGTCCCTAGAAGAGATGTTAGGGAGGTTTAGTGGGGAGCCTATACCCAGAAAAGATTTTGGAGGGGCGGGAGCCTTTCTAAGCATGTTGAGGTCAAGGTCATAGATCACATGCTCAACAAAGAAAGATAGTGGGCACATTTCTGAGCATGCTCTCATTTCAGGTTCATAGGTAGCACATTCTAAAAGGTAAGAGACAGGCACAGACACTTCTGGGTACACTCAGAGCAGTATTATAACGAGCCATGTTACTCGGGGTCACCTACGACAATAAGTCAGAGTTTCTCCAAAGAGTTTTAAATGAAACAAAAAAGAACAACTTTGAAGGGGCATTAACAGTCTTGTCAAGGGTGGCGGCGTTCTCCTTAAATATAGGGATTTGTTCCTAAAGAGGATTGCCTTGCCTAGCAGCCAACGCTGTTAGCTCATTTCACCCCACTGATGCAGCTGTGAGATAACTTTGTCCTCATCTATCTTTCCTCCCTCCCTCCCCTTCTTTCTTTCTGTTTTTTGAGACAGGGTCTCGCTTTATAGTTCAGGCTGATCCTGAGCTCACTATGTAGCCCAGGCAAGCCTCAAACTCAGCAATCCTCCTGTCTCTGCTTCCTGAGTGCTGGGATTACAGGCGTGAGCCACCATGCCCAGAATTGTGGTGTGTGGTACTGATTGCTGGTGCGTGCGAGTCACCATGTCAATACTGTTGTATGTGGTTACTGGGGCTCAAATTGGGGACCTTGAGTTTGCGAAGCAGAAGCCAGAACCACTGGGCTAAATCTCCAGCCCTCATCTTTCTTTCTTTCTTTTCTATTTTTATTAGTACATGTTTGCAGTGCATAATGATTACATTCCTTATGGGGAGTTGGTACATGTACATAGTACATCTTAATTCTTTTTTCATTCCCTTCCCAGCTCCTCCCTCTCCTTCCTTCCATCTCTTGGTCCTTTTCTCTTTAGTAAAAGGTCTATCTATCTCCCTATTTCCTATTATCTATTGTTTTGGTTTGTATTTACATGCCCCCTCAAAACCTCATGAGTTCATAGGCAGGGGTTTTAGGGGCTGACAGGATCTAAGGTCAGTGTTACTGGGATTAAAGGTGTGTGGTACTAAAGTAGTCCATTGATTGGACTTGGCATAGTTCAGGGTGGCACCACACCCAAAAGCTGGTAGCCTGGATGGGATAAAAGGGAAAGGCAGAGTGACTGTTGCCACTTGCTGCCTTCTGCCTGCCATGACATGGGCTGTTTCTGGTCTGCAATTCCCTTTTGTTATGCCACCCTGCCATGGAGCTAGTGAATTATCCTATGTACTGTGAGCTGAAATAAACCTTTCTTCCTTTAACTTTTGGTGTTGGGTATTTTGTCTTAACAATAAGAAAAGTAAGACATCTACTTTTTATTTTTCTCTTTATCCATTTTTTTTGTTTCTCACACAAGAGAAACCACATGACATTTAAGCTTGTGTGTCTGATTTATTTCACTTAGCATTACAGTCTTAAGGTACATTCATTTTCCTATAAAGTTATCCTTCTTTATGGCAGAATAGTACTCTATTATGTGTAAATATCACATGAGGGGAAACTCAACGAGGTATACCCAACGTGCCAGTTCTTCAACAATTATTTCTGCAGTTCCCTATTGTTGAATATATGATTACTTGGAACTTTTGCAATTTTTTTTTTTTGAGACAGGGTCTTGCTTTGTAGTTCACGCTGGCCCTGAGCTCACTATGTAGCCCAGGCAAACCTTGAACTCAGCAATCCTCCTGTCTCTGCCTCCCGAGTGCTGGGATTACAGGCGTGAGCCACCACGCCCGGCACCCTGGTATGTGGTATTGATTGCTGGTGGCGTCAGTCACCACGCTCAACATTGTATGTGGTTACTGGGATCGAACCCAGGACCTTGTACTTGCGAGGCAGGCGCCGGAACCACTGAGCTAACTCTCTGGCCCGCAATCTTAATACTATGATGAATATTCTTATATACATACCTTTGACCACATCTCAGAATTTCTTGCTTAGTTTAAATTCCTAAGGGTGGGAATTACTAGGTCACAGTAAAAGAAGATCTCGTAGCTTCTTTGTATTTTATTTTGTGGTATCTGGACTCAAATTCAGGACCTTGTGCTTGCAAGGCAAGCACGACACCACTGAGCTAAACCCCAGCTCTCTTAGCTTCTTGCAACATACTACCAGAGGGAAGCAGGCGCTTTCTCAGGGCTGCTTTGGAGCTATAGGGAAATCTTTCCAAAGCAAAAGGTAACGCGAAGGAAGGATCTGAGGCCTGTGGTAATCACAACCCTTGTAGGTTTGGGGCTGAGCTAAGCCTGCTGACATTCTAAGTGATGGCTCTCAGCTCCCACCTGGCACGGGGCGGGAGCGGGGAGCATTGTACTAAGTTTCTGAGACGCCATTATGCTCTGTAAACACACAGCGGGATGGCTGCGGTGACCACGGGCCCCTGTGACACCAAGTAAAGGTACATCCTGCTACACGGCTCCTCTCAGACTCCTATTATTTCAAAATGCACTACACCTTTAATTTTTTAAATCCATATGCACTTTATCGGGTTTCTATGGGACTTGAGGGGAAATTTAATTCATGTACTTCGATTTGTCTTGTTCACTTCACTGGATGGCTCAAATAGCACTATTGCTTTTTCTTTCTTTTCTCTCTGTTTTTTTTCCTTCACAATCTTTTTTCAGAGGGAAGATTCTCACAAAGAAAGTATGAACCCAGGAAGGTGATGGCCTTGGTAAAGGGCAGGTTCCCGAGCATTCATTAAAACGTTCTTGCTGGTGGAGAGGTTGCAGAAAGGTGCAAATAGTTGGTACAGCTGGCCCTTTTCTTGGGTTTAATTAGCCTAATTTGGGAGCACACCTCCTCCACAGGGATGGCCAGGCGGCGCAGGGGCACCTCCCATTTTAAAATGTTCTTATTAAAAAAATTAATGGATGACATCTGTAACTCCCGATTTGTCCTTAATAAGATGAGATAACTTACTGAGTTGAGTTAATTCTATCCCCAAGCAGCCTGAACTTGATATTTTATTAAGTCGTTTCAACCTGGAAGTGGGTATATGTATCATTTTCATTAGGCCCCATTCTTTCTCGATTTCCCTAGTTTTTACTGTGGAAATGTTCAAGCGTGCAGAAAACTTGGAAGAATTGCACTGAGAACACTCATACATGTAACATTAATCGTGCATCGATGAACATTTTACCCTGTTTGCTTATCACACATGGATCCATCTTACTAGGTCTTATTTTTAGTGCATTCTAAAATAACTTGCAGACATCAGTGAACTTCATTTCTAAACATTTCAGCATGCAAATCACTAGGCAGGGCTCAATGTTTATTTATATTTTTCCTTTTCTATATAAAGTCGATGTAAGTGAAAAACACAAATCTTACACCACACAAAAGAGTTTAATAATCACCTTGGTAGTGCAAATCCCATCAGGATCTATAGAAAATTTCATCATTACAGAAACCTCTTTTATGCCCCTTGGCAATAGTCCCCCTCACAGTAACTGATTTAATTTTTTTCTTTTTCTTTCTCTTTTTTTGGTGGTACTTGGGATTGAGCTCAGGACTGTGTGCATATACTTTAGCAGGGAACTACATCTCTGCCTGGCTGATCTAAATTCCATCACTATATATTAATATTGCCTGTTTTAGAATTTCATATAAATGGGATCATGGAGTAGGAACTATTTTATGAGCAGTTCTTCCAGCTCAGCACAATGTCAACCTGCGTGTATCACTATTGTTTTGGCTGATGAATAACTTGGGTCCTTTATGACATCTTGGAACCATTAATATTAACCAGTCCCAACTCCACCCCAACTGGGAACTCCCCCAAAAGGAGCCACTGATTTCCTAAGTCCCCATCAAGTCACCCTGGGCTCTCTCTTGCTTATAGCTTTAGGCCTCCTAGAGCAAGACCTGTTTGGAATTGATCTTTCTTGCCCTGTGAGTTAAACTGGAATTTCTCATCAATCCATGAGAAGGGAAATGGAGGAAATAACAACCTAACCAAGGCCCTGCCCGAGGGCTATGAAGTGCTCTACGGAACTGGCCTCCTTTAAAAAGTCATATTTAGTGGAGACACTTGCCAGGGAAGCTCAGTTGTGCTTTGGAAGGAATCAGTACTTGAGTCACTTCCTGGCCTTGTGGAACCACATGAGCTGCCCTGTGGTCAGCGTGCTGGGATCCTGTCTGTCTCATGTTACTTCAGATGCTTGGCATGGGGGCCAAGGGGGCACTGCCCTGCCCCCTCTGCTCTCATGAGACAGTGAACTGGAACCCCTTACCCGCTGTGGGAGGTGAAGGTGGAGCGGGGCAGCTTTCCTCAGGACCATGACCCAGCCGCCTGCGCATCACTGGCTGAGACCTTCCCAAGGACAAGACAGGAACCTTCTAGGCCTCCTTAGAAAGCCCTTGGTTGGAAGCCACTGGGAGCTGTGCAGCCCTTTTTGGAGCTTTTCCTCCAGCAGCAGTAGTGTTATATGTTGTAGGACATATGCAATGCAACTCAATGGAAAAAGGACGCTTGAAGCTGGTCTTGGGGACACATGCCTGTAATCCCAGCTACTTGGGAGGCTCAGGCAGGAGGATTGCAACTTTGAGGCCAGCCCAGGCAATTTAGCAAGACCCTGTCTCAAAATAAAATTTAAAGAAGGGCTGGTAGCTGGGCATGGTGGCTCATGCCTGTAACCCCAGCACTCGGGAGGCAGAGGCAGGAGGATTGCTGAGTTTGAGGCTTGCCTGGGGTACATAGTGAACTCAGGGCCAGCCTCAACTACAAAGCGAGATCCTGTCTCAAAAAGAAAAAAAGAAAAAAGAGTTGGGGACATAGCTCAGGGGTAGAGCACTTGTGTAGCATGTGTAAGGCCTGGGGTTGAGTCCCCAAAAATAGTGCTGTTTTGCTAAATTCACAATGGATTTGAGACTTAAACATTAAAACAGAAACAATAAGCCTGCTGGAAAACAGGTTAGGTAAATTGGCTTAGGCAGAGACTTTATGAATAAAACCTCTATAGCACAAGAACTAGCAGGAAGAATCAACAAATGGGCTCTCATCCTACTGAAATGCTTCTGCACAGAAAAAGTCACTGGCACCACTAAAAGACAACCAACATGGGGAAAAAAATCTTCACTAGCTGTTTATCAGACAAAGGGCTACTATCTACAATATACAAAGAACTTAAACAGATCAGCCTCCCCAAGTTTAAAGACCCAATTCAAAAATGGGCACCTGAAATGAACAGACACTTCTCAGAGGCAGAAGTCAAAGCAGCTAAGAACATATGAAGAAATGTTCAACATCACTGGGCATTCGAGAGATGCAAATGAAAACAACACTGAGATTTCATCTCACTCCACAAAGAATGACTGCTATTACAAAATCAACCAACAATAAATGCAGGCAAGGCTGTGGAGAGAAAGGAACAATTCTCCACTGTTGGTGGGATTGCAGACTTGTGCAACCATTGTGGAGATCTGTGTGGAGATTTCTCAGAAAACTAGGACTAGGGGTCCCATTTGACCCTGCTATCCCTCTGCTAGGAATATACCCAAAGGAGTTTTTAAAAAATCACATTGCGGGACGGAGGGTTAGCTCAGTGGTTCCAGCGCCTGCCTCACAAGCGCAAGGTCCTGAGTTCAATCCCCGGTGACCACATATAATGCTGGGCGTGGAGACTCATGCCCACCGGCAATCAATACCACATACCACAGTGCCGGGCGTGGTGGCTCACGCCTGTAATCCCAGCACTCGGGAGGCAGAGGCAGGAGGATTGCTGAGTTCGCAGTGGCTTGCCTGGGCTACACAGGGCCAGCCTGAACTACAAAGTGAGACCCTGTCTCAAAAAAATCACATTGCAAAGACAGATGTACACCCTTGTTCATAGCAGCTCAGTTTGTGATACCTCAATCTTGGAAACAACCCAAATGCCCATCAACTGGAGACTGGATAAAGAAGATGTGTCTTTTTTAAAAAAAATAAAATGGAGGGCCGGAGGGTTAGCTCAGTGGTTCCGGCGCCTGCCTTGCAAGCGCAAGGACCTGAGTTCGATCCCTGGTAACCACATATAATGCTGGGCGTGGAGACACGCCCACCAACAATCAACACCGCATACCACAATGCCGGATGTGGTGGCTTACGCCTGGCACTCGGGAGGCAGAGACAGGAGGATTGCTGAGTTCGCGGCGGCTTGCCTGGGCACCATAGTGAGCTCAGGGCCAGCCTGAACTACAAAGCGAGACCCTGTCTCAAAAATAAATAAATAAAATAAAATAAAATAAAATAAAATAAAATAAAATGGAGTATTATTCTGCCATAAAGAATGACAAGATTGATTCATTTATGTGAAAATGGATACACCTGGAGGACACACTAATAAGTGAAATAAATAGATCACAGATAGGCAAATATTGGATCTTCTCTTTGATATGAGCACCTGTAGATGTAAATGAGCTCTAGAAAGTATGACAGTTTTTGTAGAATGGGAAATTTCCAAAGGAAATTTGGTGTGGGAATGTAATGAGGGGAAGGAATAAATATGATTCTGAAAGAAAATAAAAGAGCATGCATATAGGGGGTGGGGAGGTGTGGGTGGGTGGGGATGTGGGTAAAAATGAGAATTAACATGTCATATACTGGTATAAACTCCCCAATGTTATATGTGATTGTGAGATGTATATAAAATGTACTAGTAAAGAATTCAATTAAAAAAAGTGTTTTGTATATGTTGGTATATACTTGGTATATAGCAGTGTTGGGAATCAGTGATGTATGTTTGAAATGGTAGATGGGTCAGTTAGCCTGATCTTATCATTATGCTTAACATACAGGTGTTGAAATTATGTTGATAAAAATTAAAATATATTACATTGAAATTTAAATATATTTTTAAAATAATCAGCACTAAAAAGTTTGAGAAGAAAAGTCTAAGGAAGAAATTGAGGGATGTGGATTTGTTTTCTTCTTGGCAGCACTGTGGATCAAACCCAGGGTTTCTCTACTACTGAGGTAATATTGCCAGTTCTTATTATTTTCAGATAGCATCTTGCTAAATTGTGCAGACAGGACTTGAACTTGTGATCCCCCTGCCTCAGCCTCCATCAGCCTTGTGTCCCTAGACTGAACAAAGGACTATTGAGCACCTACCATGGCCCGACAGTGCTCAGGAACCGAGGGAAGTGCACTGCCCATGCCGGGACAGGCTATGCCCATCCACCCTGCAGTTACTCGGACTCCTCCATAAAGCCATAGATAGGGACTGTGTTCCTGTCCCTGAAACATGGAGACCTAAGACTGTGGTGGAAGTGATGCTTGTCACATTTAAGGCGACATCACTAACCGGAGACAGCTTTCTCCTGTGTCTTGGGACACATGCACTGAGAGCCCTAGGGGTCCTGCCACCCAGGCCGCTTCCCTGGTGAGTGTAGGAAGAGGCCCGAGGAGCCCCGACTTGTCCTGCCACATGATCTGTGGGCAGAATAAGTGGTTGTTGCATGCAGTAGGCTTCATGCTGACTTGTTACATCATCATCATAACTAAAACAGCTATTTGCTAGTTGGGCAGACCAAAGGGTAAGTCATGAGCAAACTCTGGGGTATTGTCAAGCCTGGTTACAAAGAGTTGAAAATTGTCTGGGATCGGACAAGGAGAAGCAGCTCTTCTTCGAACACTTCCCTGAGGAAATGCTGGCAGAAGAGAGCAGTGTGCTGTGGAAACCTGAAAATATGAAAGGGGCAGAGTGGATGTTCTGGGGTCAAGGGGACAGCGAGTGCAAAGGCCCAGTGACAGGCTGAAGCATGGCACAAGCATGGCTGTGCCTCTCGAGTGCAGCGAACAGAAGGTAACGGGACAAGAAGCCAGGGCGGACAGGGAGCCCTCACGCAGGGGCTTGTATGGCAAGTTTTGTCTTTATCCAGGTGTAATGGCTGCTGTGTGGCGAAGGGCTTGAAGGGCAGCAGCTGAAGCAGGGAGATGGAAGAGGAGACTGTGGCCTGGTCCAGGGTCAGCGAGGCAGCTCAGCCTGGCACGGAGTAGGGAGACGCGCTAACTACGGTGGTGCTAACAGGCCCGCGTGGTGGGCTTTGCAGCGCTCTGCGTGGTTAGAGGTTTTGTTCTCGCAGCGCTGTGGTGCACGGTGAACTCTTGGCCCAGGCGAGAGCCCAGGTGCTGGGCCTAATGGGTCGTGGCTGGGGGTCCCGGCCCTGGTAGAGCCTCTAGCCGCTGCCTCCCTACAAAAAGGCGGCGTGAGATTCCGGACAAAGGACTTGCTAAGTGCATTTGCAGACAGGCAAAGCGATCTCCAGGATGACACGGCGGAGTCTCACAGGGATAGCTGGGGGGAGGGGAGCCATGCATTAAGATGAGGACAGCAGGGGCAAGGGGAACAGGACAAGGACAGGCTGAACTGTAAGCAGAGACCCTGGGATGAGCAGTGAATATAAGAAGCGGAAGTGGAATGCACACCTAGGATGCCTGAACTCTGGGAGGCTGAGGCAGGAGGATCACAAGTTTTGAGCCCAGCTTGGGCAGGTTCACAAGTCTGAGCCCAGCCCAGGCTTAGTGAAACCCTATCTCAGAATAAAACACAATTTAAAAGAGAGAACATGGTATATAGTTCAGTGTAAGGGCCCTGTGTTAATCCTCAGTACTGCCCAAAAAGAGGGAATAATCACTAATAAGCACAACACTGATTGTAAGGCTGTGCAGGAGCAGCAGTGCGCTACAGGCTGATGTGTGTGGAGCAGCGCGCAGCTCGCTTCTGCGACAGCCCTTCGAAGTAAGGTCCCATCTTGGTTGTTCCGTCTTACCAAGGACAGACGTAGCTAACACAGAGGCGGAGCCATCCGTGAGGGTGCAGAGCAGTGAGCTGGGGATGTGGCACTCGGGCTCCGACCACTGCTTTCATTAAGGGGGCCAGTGTGCGGCAGGCGGGCAGCCCCGGGCCTGGTGCAGATAAGTCTCCACAAGCCGTGGCTCCTGATGTACTTACCCGAATGCCGCTGACACTCCTCGTGCCCATGACCCTGCGTCCCTAAGCCCTTCCCGGGTTTCCACAGAGAAGTCGCCATCATCACGTCCGCAGTCAGCCCAGACCTGTGCTCATGAAGCCAGGAAGGACTTCAGGACAAGCGGCAGGCAGCACAGGAGGGATGCCGCGTCTGGCAGTGCAGACCTTCCCGGACATGCAGAGGACCACGAAGGCCTCGTGCCAGGACTATTAACCCCGGTGCTCACAGGGAGATTCCGTCTCTATAATTCATTGCACCCTGTCAGGACCCAAACCAAATGTCAGAGACTGGAGTAGTGACATTTACACCATTTTAATTACCCAGCAAGATTGGTGTTTGTGGTCTTGTTAAGCAGTTCCCAAACACAGCAGTGAAATTTAATGGTTCTGCTGTGCAACAAAATTGACCTCCCTCCCGCTCTCCTACTTGGCTTTCTTCTTTGGTGGTGGGTAAGGGAGGTGCTCAGGAGGGACAATACATTTTTTAGTATAATCAAGATGAATTTTTTGATGTTTTGATACAAGATAAATGAAATATGTGAGCTGGTCCCACCATTTATGCTTTTTATAAAACTGATTTTCTCTGTGGTTTCTCAAATGCCAGAGATGCAAAGCGGTAAGTTAAGCTAAATTTGGGGAGCACTTCCTATCTTTTTAAAAAAATTCCCTAAAGCTTAAAGTTAAAAATAACTTAAATATGAAACACAATCTCACATAACCTCAGCCCTTTAACAAAACTACCAATATTACCTTCGTGTTTTTTAATAGCTGTTTTCCCCACGCTTATTTCACAGTTGTGATTCTACAGTATTTATGATTCTCTTCCTGTTTGTGCGTATATAGTTTTATCAGACACACATTTCTTTGCTAGTAAAAAGTCCATTGAATAAACATATCAATTTCTAAACTAGGTAACTAAGTCACTTTCAGATTAAAGAGATGAATAACTAAAACCAAATATGAGTTAAATACAGTAGTGTTACTCCATCCCCAGGGTAGAATCTTGGCAAGGACTCAGGGTAGGGTTTGGGGTCAAGTTCTCTGGCTCTCATGTGGGAACTGATTTAAGTCTTTGTCCTGTTGTAGCGAGAGTTTAGGGTGTAGGAAAATAGCTGGGCAAGTGGGTGTGACCTGTCAATCATGGAGATTGACATGTACCTGAAACCAATATGAAGTGTTACTTTCATTTAAAAAAATAAATACTAAATATGTTGGAAGAGAGAATAGTAGAACTCTTGACAACATAGGTGTAGGTAGAGACTTTATGAACAAAACCCCAATTGCTCAGGAAATAGTACAAAGAATCAACAACCTGCATCTTGTCTTTTGAAAGCTTCTTCCACAACAAAAGAAACCAACAGGGTGAAGAGACAACACCCAGAGAGTGAGAAAATTTTTGTTAGCTGTTCCTCAAAGGATGACTCTCTAGAGCCACAAATAACTCAAAAAAAGCAGACCCTTAAGTTTAAAGACCCAATAAAAAAATGAACATCTGAAATGAACAGACACTTCTGAGATGAGGAATTACAGGTGGAGAGCAAACGTATGAAAAAATGTTCATCACTGGTCATTTGAGAGATGTAAATTAGAACAATGCTGAGATTCTATCCCACTCAATAATCAATCCTGGCAGGGATGTAAGGGAATAGGAAAACTTCTCCACTGTTGATGGGCATGTAGAATAACACAAACATTGTGGAAATCAGTGTGACAATTTTTTTAAAAAACTAAAACTAGAGGTTCCATTTCACCTAGCTATTCTCTTCTCTTTCTATATTGTTTACCACAGCAATATAAGCACACTCATGTTTTTAATAGCTAAATCTTGGAAACAGCCCAAATGTCCAACAGAGGAATGGATAAAGAAGGCTTTTTCTTATACAATGGAGTACTATTCTGCCATAAAGAAGGATAAACATGAGACATTTCTAATTAAATGGATACATCTTGAGACCATACTCAAGTGAAATAAATTGGACATACATGTTAAAATACTGCATTATTTCTCTGGTGTGAGGAAGAGTAAATAAGGCCCATAATATATAATATACATTGGGAAATAGGAAGGGGAATGAGGTGGGAGAGAAGGGAAGGAAAGGAAAAAAGAGAATAGAAAGAAAAATAATGGAAACAAAGCTTTTGTAAAAAGGAAGGGGAAGAGTGTTGAAGGGAGGGGAGGAGAATGGGAAACAGAATCAAGATGCATCGTGTACAGGTACAAATCCCCTGTAATGAACGTGAGCATGATGTATGGGTAAAATGCACCAGTACAATTAATTGTAAACAATTTTTGAAAGTGTTTTCTTCAGTTCTCCCCAAACTCAAGAGGGTCTTGATAAGACAGCCTTGCCCTGACCTTGGCCTGAGGAGTGGGAGATAAAAACCTACCCCTCGAGCTCTTGGGCACGGTGCCCTCTTCCCACAGTGGTTTGCTCTCACAGTGTTGACTGTACTTCTTTTCTTTTATTTGGCCAGGACTTACTCTGCAGAGCACATTTCTTTCCCTACCTTTTATACATGTAAAATCCCCCTATGTATTTTTCTTGCCTTGTCCAATTCTTTGTTTAGGACAATAAGAACCTCCAAAACCCCTCTAGAATCAGTTCCCAGAACCTGGTTACACTGCCACTTGTTAGCTGTGTGACTTGGGACAAGTTCCTTCACCTCTCTGAACTTCAGTTTCTTTGCCTTGATAATGATGATAGCTACATGAAGAAGGGAACAATATGCAGAGAAATATCTACAGCAGCACCTGTCACAGGATGCATTTTCCATAAATGCCAGTCATCATTACTATCATGATCAGCATTATTATTATTTGAACACCCAATACTGCTCAGTGTGATCTTTCTTTCAATACTGGGAAGTGAACCCAAGGCCTCTGTACTGAGCTCCATTCCCAGCATTTTTTTATTTTTATTTTTTATTTTTTATTTTTTGAGACAGGGTCTCACTTTGCAGTTCAGGCTGGCCCTGAGCTCACTATGTAGCCCAGGCAAGCCTCAAACTCAGCAATCCTCCTGCCTCTGCCTCCCAAGTGCTGGGATTATAGGCTTGAGCCACCAAGCCCGGCATCTGTGGTATGAGGTACTGATTGCCAGTGGGCCTACTACACCAAGTATTGTGTTACTGGGGATTGAACCAGGGACCCTGCGCTTGTGAGGCAGGCGCTGGAACCACTGAACCAAATCTCCAGTCCCTTTATTTATTTATTATTTTTTAATTGAATTTTTTATTGGTACAATTTATATACATCTCACAATCATGTATAACACTGGGGAATTTGTACCAGTATATGACACAAGTTAATTCTCATTTTTACACATATCCCTACCCACCCATACCTCCCCACCCCTCTTTATTTTTTATTTTGAGACAGGGTCTCCCAAAGTCACTAAGTTGCTCGGCTTGGGGTTAAACTTGTGATCTGCCTGCCTCAGCCTCCCAAAGTACTGGGACTACAGCATGCATCATCATACCTGGCCCAAAGGTGATTTTTCTGCTATGGGTAGCAGATTAGGAATGAGACAGTTTAAGCTCTGGACCTGAAGGAGCTGTGTACGAGGCCAGTGTACTTAACTGTAGAGCGCACTGTTAAACACCATCAGGTCTCTTTCGGAAAGGACTTGCAGAGATGAGGCCTTGTGCCCCGAGAACTCCCATGGCCTTGGGCATAGCAAGGCTGTGGCCCTGCATTGTCTTTGCTGCTTCTGAAGCCACCTGCGTTTAAAAGCTGCTTCTTTCTAGATGGGGATTGGCCCATCTAGACGTTTGTCCTAAGCAGCTGTGGGTCAAGGAAAGGTCTCGCTACGAAGAGTTCTTCCATCTACCTGAGAAGAGGGGCTACAACGCTCTGCTTCTTCTGTGGTCAATTTAAAATGATGACACAGGAAGAAGAGCACTGACCTTTTGAATTCTGGAGGACAAAGTATGTTGTTTTGATGACAACGTCAAGTTCTGGGCAGGGGTCATCTGGAGACCACTGTCCAGCACCTGGTGCTAGCACAGGCCGTTGTGGGCCAGTAACAGGGTCACAGCACGAGTTTCCTTCTGCTTTGGGAGGTCTTCTCCATGGAGCCACAAGGCACAGTCTTGGGAAGAGTGAACCCTCCACTTCCCTCACCTCGGTGCCGGGAGGAAGGACAAGTGCTATTTGTTGAGCACCCAGATGTGTCTCATGTCTTGTTGTCCTGCTGGGTTTGGAGAGAAGAGCTAGGCATGGTGACCAGAGCAGACTGGACAGGCATGGTTGGCATTGCCAAGTTGCAGAAGGCCTTTCTGAGGAAGTTATGTTTAACTGGAGGACAGAAGCCTGAGTAGGAAGTGCCAGGAGCACTCTAGGGTCTGGTTAGGAGCCAACACCATCTTCTGAGCTATTAGTATGCCCATGGGTCGGGTGTCCTGTCTGAGCCAGGGATGCTTGTAGGACTCTGACACCTCACCAAGCCGGCTAGAAGGAAAAGGGACCTGGGTTTTTTTTGAGTTGTTTTTGAGATAAGGTCTCACTTTGTATCCTAGGTTGGGCTTGAACTCACTGTTGTCTTCATTGTGGTCCTATTGTTTTGTCCTAAGGGGTCACTCTGGCAGGAGGGTGAGCAGGGACAAAGAATCAAAACACCAATTCTTGGTCGAGGGAGGAACCTTCTTCTTTATTGCGTGTAAGATTTTGGTTTTTATAGAGGATGGGAGGGAAAAAAGGGAGCAAGTCATGAGGGGATTGGTGGGCTTGTGTTAACATAATCTGAAGTGATGGGTTAGCTGTGTGATGGGGCTGTTTATGATTGGAAGTTATCCCTGTGTGTGCTGCTATAAGGACATTGGCACTGGACAACATTTCCCTCTACTTATATATATGTATAAGAGGTGAGAGGCTGCGCCTGTCATAGGTTGTCCTCAGTGTTGAGGATCTTACCTGTCATTGGCTAGCCAGCCTGTCATAGAGGTCAGTGGCAAACAGTGCTGGGCCTGTCTTAAATTGTCCTTAGTGTTGAAGATCTTATCAGTCTTTGACTAGCTAGTCCATTAGATGTATACACGATAAACTTGTCCAAGTCAGACTTGAACCTCTTGTGAGTTATTATTTTGCCTCCTAGTAGCATTTAGTGCCTCAGCCAGTAGCAAGATATTTTTTTAATTTTGATGATATTTCCATTTAGACCTCCTTATATGTAGAGGGTTGTTAAAATGGTGCCAACAAAGATTATCATGTAAAGGGAGGTTAATATCAGACCTAGTAGCCAGGTGGACAATTTGTTCCAGCCTTGGGTAACTCCTTTCCACAATGTTTGGCAAACATTATCTATAGCAAGGAAGTCTAAAGAAGTAGAGTTAATGGCTAAGATAGGTTAGGTGAGTTTGGCCAGATGGGAACTAAGTGAGGGGTCCCAAGTTTTTCACATATTCTGTCCCAAGGCTTTAGAGGTGTTTTGGTTGAGTTGGTTGACCACAGCAGCTGTGGAGTGTTTTTAAAGCACGATTGGTACGTTCTTCAATCACTTGTCCCTGAGGGTTATAGGGGATGCCTGTTGAATGTTGTATTTTGAAGTCAGCTAGGAAGTGAGCTAACATTTTGGAAGTGTAGGCTGGGCCACTGTCAGTTTTAATCTTGTGAGGGATTCTCATTTGGCAAAAGCCACGAAAAAGGTGGGAGATAACTTGTTTGGTTCTTTTGCCACTGAGTGCGGAGGCACAGATGAAACTCAAAAAGGTATCAGTGGTGACATGAATATATTTAAGGTTTTTAAAGGAGGGGTCATGAGTGACGTCCACCTGCCAGAGGAAATTGGACTTTAACCCTCTGGTGTTTATACCCTGTACTGTGAGGGGCCCCAGGTAGGAGCGGGCCACATGAGGAGAAAGCTCGGACTAGCTGTTTACATTGTGATGGGGACAAACAGGGGAACATCTCTGAGAGGCTGGAGGCAGATTGATGGAAGAGATAGTGGCTGTGGATGGCTAAAGGAAGTTCTGGATGGGATCTGGTCAGGCTTGGAGGGCAGAGAACGAGGGGCCCTTGATGGAGACTAAACTGTCAATGATTTGCTTACCCTGTGTCAGTGGTCCAGGTAGCCGAGAATGGGCTTTTAAACGTTATATATAGAGGGGCTCTGTGCATTGTTCTAAAAGGTTTTGAGCCTGAAGGAGCAAACTGTCCAGGGAGCTATCTGGCATAGTTTTGATATAGGCAAATGGGAGTCCTGGGAGGAACTCAGTCACATATTTGTTATCAATAAAAAGGTTATCAGGTTCATTAAAATCTTGTAGGACAAGAATGACAGCTGCCAATTCTTTGAGTTGTACCAAGTCTTGTTTAGACTCTTTTATTTTTAATAAGGGAGGGTAAGTGGCCAGTGATTTTTTGCTTGGGTAATAATCAAAGTTATAATAACCAAAGCCGTATTGCAGTGGACTGCCATCTGTAAAGACCTTGAGTGCATGAGGGATGGGATGTTTGGTAACAAGGTTGGTGAAAACCCAATCCCATGGTTGAAGCAGTTTGACAATTGGATGGCTTGGCAGGTGATGTGAAATTTATCCAGCATACCCTTGAAAGGCCCAGGCAAGAGAGTCCTCTAACATTAGAAGAGCTTTGAAATCTCTGACAGTAGTTGGGAGACATATGATGTCAATATCCTTACCAAAAGCCTGTAGGGATCACGTTCTAGCCTTTAAAATGAAAATAGCAAGGAGGAGTACTAATGGGTTGATACGCCTTGTAGAAGATCCGAGGGCCCAATGGAGCCACTCGATAGGGCCCTGAGACTGCCATAAGCAAGAGAGGGGTATGCGGGTGGGAAGGATTAGAAGGAGGGCCATCAGAGGTTTAGTGGGGTCATATCTATAAAGAAGCGCAGCCAGTAGCACTTTGTCTTTTAAAGCTTCTCTTGCAGCCAGAGTGAGAGTGCAGGGTGATGAGGGGTCGGAATTGCCACAGAGCAATTGAAAAAGAGGTAGGAATGGGTAGCCAGGGATGAGCACAGTTAATTTGACCTAGAATCTGTTGGAGCTGACACAGGGGAGTTGGGAAATCGAGATCTTGGGGACCTGGCAAGAGGTGGTGGTTAAGTCTATTTGAACTCCCAGAAGTTGTAAGAGTGGCTGTATTCAGATTTTATTTATTTGGAATCCTTGTCTTTGGAGTCCCTGTAAGAGGACAGAAAGGGTTTTGTGGAAGGTAGCCTCCTGGGGACAGCACATGAGGATGTCATCCATATAATGGTAAAAGGTACATTTAGCCAGTAGGGTCAGCTCATCTAAAGTGGCTTTGACTGCAAATTGGCAGATTGTGGGACTGTTTTTCATTCCCTGGGGAAGGACCCATCAGTTGAATCTTAAAGCGGGCCCCTGATTGTTGAGGGTGGGGGTGGTATAGTGAAGGCAAAGCGTTGTCAATCTGCCTCATGTAATAGGTTAGAGAAGAAGCAGTCTTTGATGTCTAAGGAGGCAATATATTGTCCCTGTGGGATGGCTGACAGGCGTGGGAGTCCCAGTTGGGATACTCCCAGGAGTTTCATGGTTGTGGTGATTACCCTGAGATCATGCAGGAACCAAAAACCACCCGTCTTTTTTTGAATTATGAAGACAGGGGTATTCCATGGACTTGTGATGGCCTCAACGTGATGAGCCTGTAATTATTTAACAAGATGATGGAGCGCCTCAAGTTTAAAAAAAGGCAAGGGCCACTGCTCAACCCGAACAGGGGCATCTGAGGTCCAATGCAGCTGAATGGGGATTGATAGAAAGAGACTAGCAGTCGCCTTTAGTATTGGGGGTGCTGTTCTAGGTCATCAGTAGTGAGGACTGCACCCATAGGCTCAAGTAAGTCATGACCAAGCAAGTTATTAGACTTATCTTCTAAAATCAAGGAGTTACATTTTCCCCAGTGACCATCAGGGTGACTCCAGAGAATGGGAGAAGAGGTGGTCCAAGAGGAGCTTGTGCCACCACCCCCTTTGACCTGGGACTAGAGACCAGTTGGGGGGGGGAAATCTCTTCTTTACGAAGGATGGTTTTGTCTGCTCGTGTCAAGAAGTTTAAATGTTTTGTTTGCACAAAATAGGGTAAGCCATGGCTTAAAGGTGTCAATAGGTGTGGTCTAATATACTTGACGAGGAGACATTGGTTTAAAGGCTTGTGTAGTGGGGGTATTCCCTTTGAGTGGGGCTGGGAACTGCCCCACTATTACTTCAAAGGGGCAGAGTCAGAAGCAGAGGGGGGAGTGGAAAAGTGGGGGCAGGGGGAGCTATCTTTATAGTATCTGGAGCAGCAGTCGTGTTTCTAGTGGTATCCTTTTGCACACCACAGGCAAGGAGTGGGGGGTTGTGGGGAGGCTGTAGAGGAAGGATTGGGGCATGCCTTAGTAGGTAAAAAGGGTGGCTTGGCAGGCGAGAGGGCTGGGGGTAGAATGGAGGCCAAGTGCAGTGGGCAGAAGGCATAAACATGACCTGGCTGACAGCAGTGCCAACACATAAGAGGTTGACGTCCGGGGTGGGGAGGGGGTTAGCACTGCAGCGAATGCATCAGCAAGTTGTGAAACCAAAACTGAGCCAGTGGGAGCTCTGTTGTCTTTGGTAGTGAGAATCCAGTCATCAAGGGATTCCTGGCTCAAAGAGGCAATAGCTGACCGGTAAATTTTTTAAGACCCTTCAAAAATAAGGTCTTTGATCATAGAGTCACAAGCATCTGGGTGGACCACTTTGGGGGTAACTGCCTCTACAACACATTGACAGAAGTCAGGAGAGGTTTCATGAGTCCTTTGGACAAAGGGACTAAGCCACGGCGCGAGGGTATTTTTTGCCAGGCTCAGAGGGTGCAATCGCGAACCTGGTGGAAATAGGGTTGGTTAAATGCAACCTGAACAGCCGGGCGTGGTGGCTCACGAAATCTCCAGGTTGTAAACAAATACACACAAGGTCCAACCAGTCTTTAGGGCAGTTGACCCCTTGTGCAAAATTATCAAGCAATTGTTGGACCAAGGGGCTTTGAGGGCCATGATTAGCGACTGCTATCCAAAGGTCTTTCCACACCTTAGGGTTAGAGGGTGTCCAATATACTTGATCTCTAGGTTGGGTGTAGACAGGGAAGGCCTCCCACGGAGGGGGTGGGGGTGGGATTAACGGGGCGGCGCAAAACCAGCATTGGGTGGGGGTTGCAAGCGGCGCAAAAGGGGGGGGGAGGCTCATGTCAGAGTCATCTTCCAGGGTGGGGCGGGAAGAGGGAAGGGGAAGGTATAGACCAGGAGGTTTGTAGGCAGCACGTGTGGGTGGAGCATTGGGAGAAAAAGTGGGTAGAGACGCTGAGGGGTGGGGGAGGGGCGGCTTAGGCGGGCAGCGCCATTTTGAGACAATTCGGCGCCATACAGGACGTTACCCACGGGATGAGAGGGTCCTCATATGAACAGACAAGAAGAGTACAGAGAACTGAAGAGGAGAAGGAGGGAAAAGGCGAC